>QVRM01001273.1:0-113249 GCA_003439945.1 Dermanyssus gallinae | reverse complement strand
TCTGACAGCTGTCGACAGCCCTTGTCAATCTTCTCCGCCAGAACTCGCTGGTTTAGCTTGCGCATCTGCCAGCGTCTGCGCGGAGTGACAGCTGGCTCGAGAGGGATAGCGACCTCAAACAGGATGTATCTGTGGTCACTTCCGTTTTCCTCCTCATCAACCTGCCAACCAGATATCTTTAAGAAGGCTATGTCATTTGCCATCGTGAGGTCCACGAAAGACTTCTGGTTTCTCCGCGAGAATGTGGGTACTTTCCCGTCGTTTACTAAAAGCAATCCATTTTCTGCCATCCATTCTTCTAGTACCTGGCCCCTACCATTTGTGGTTTTGCTACCCCACCAGACGCTGACTGAGTGAAGTCCCCCGGTGAGGACGATTCCCGTAGGAACGCGGTAGGCTCTGCCCCAGACTATCGAGAAACACATAAATCCCTAAGTTCCCTATTTGGTAAAAAATAGCAGAATAGAAAACCCCTAGCCCTTCTATTTCTACCCATGCGAACTTTGAAACCGGAACCCCGACTTCTAGCCAATAAATTGCCTATTATTTCCCGTCCACCAGATGCCTGAGTTATTTGCCGTATCAAGGGCTGATAACTCCCTTCCGGAGTGCAATGCCTTTGTTCGGTTCCGATACTAGAGCAAGCTCAATACCCCTGTGCTGGATTGTTTGGTCCAGCAAAGCGTGGCTGCCCTACATCGGTTCAGGTTGACCTGTATGACCCTAATTATTGTGATTGTTACCCGCCCCTCTGCTTGATCCCCTCGGACTAACCTGTTGCCTCCTGGCTGTCGTCCTAGGCGCCTTGAAACCGTCCTCGTCGACTGCTGGCACCCTGGTCTTCAGTTTCCGCTTCTTCTTAGCCAGCTCGTTCTCCCTTTCTTCTATCCTCTTTCTCTCCTCTTCTGTCCGCTGTATGGCCCTCTGCTTTACAGCTTAGCGTCGCTCCTGCAGAGCTTTAGCAAACGCCGGGCAGGCCGTTGAGGCCGCCGAGTGCCCCTCTCTATCACAGACGTGACAGTGAGAATTGGGGTTGTCGCATGCCCTCGCGAGATGACCTTCGTTTCCGCACCGATAACATCGCTTGGCGTCCACCTTTGGCTCTTTGCAGTCCTACGCCATGTGTCCCGCGCCCCGGCAATCGAGCACATGGGCACAGAGACCCGTTCCTCAGGTCTGCAAACGGAGCCTCCAATAGTGATGCTCTGTCTGGATAATAGCCTGGCAGCTGCAGCTGATGGCAGCGTTGCCAGACACTGCCAATAGCTATTTTTTTTCCCGCGGAGGTCTTCAGTGCGAAGGGGGTGCCCTCGGACAGCCCCAACGCCTGCCGTAGCGTTGCTTCTATCTGCTTTTTGTCGGCGAAAGGGTCAATGTTCCGAAGAACAATGGTCTTGGGGACCCCGCCTACCCTCCGGTCAACCTCCAGGTTGGAGCTGTTCCGGAGAATGTCGGCGAAAGAGCTCCCGGCACCGCCCTTGCTCTCCCAGAACTTTATAACCAGGTCCCCTTCTTTGGTTTTGGAGACCTCGCGAATCTGTAGGGTCTCTTCAAAAGTTTTCCCCTCAGCGGTCTTTATCCTGATAGTGCTTTAAACCACAGGGGGCCCAGCACTACCAGGCTTTGTCGACCCATCTGTGGGAGTTTTCGGAGTGACTAACTCGGCGTCACAGCCCACCCGGCGGCAGAGGGCCTCAAGGGCCTTTCGTGTGCCGTCAGTTTGGTACTCTTCAGGCACCTGAAGGGTAAACCTCTCCTCATTTAGCTCCGCCTTTGCTTTCAGTACCACCTTAGTGAGTAGCCTGAGAAACCCGCCTGCTGGCGCCCCTTCAGGGACTACTCTAACGACTAAAGTGCGTGACGTGCACTTGACACTCATGGGAGTATCCTCGGCTTCATCACATTCCAGCTCCAAGGCATCCCTGCTCCGGAGAACCGCGAGCCTATCCACCGGGACTTTGGCTGCCTCTGGGGCCGAGGGGAACTGCATCGCTAGTTGGGCCAGCAACGCTGAGTCCCTCTTTGAGTCTTCCCGTATGATAAGAGCCCGGGTCTCCCTTGCTGACAAGATGCCTTGCTGGGTTAGCGAGGCCCTCTGGAACATCTTCTCGGGCCAGTCTTTCTGGAGGATCGCGAGTAGCTCTTCATCCGACTGAGCCGCCTGAAGGGCTGTGTCAAGCTCAGCGATAATCTGGGCCATCCTAAGCTCCTCGGTTTTTCCTTCATTCATCTCCTTACCGCATTTAGAGCACAGGGGAGCACTGTCCGCGGCCTTTTTTTGCCGTCTCTGCTGGCCCTTCTCCCCCCCCGGAGCTTTCCCTCAGATAGTTTTCGCTAAAGTCCCTCTATTCTAACATTCATTTTTTCAGCCGACCGCTGAAATCCCTCTATTTTGGTCCTCATCTCTGAGTTTTCCCCCTCAAGCCGAGTAATAATTCCTATGTGTTCCGCCCTTTGATCCTCCTCCCTTATATTCTATTTTTGTTCTGCCTCTTAATCCTTCTAGCCGCCTTTCCCAACTCCTCAACCGCAATCTCAATTTCTCCCTTGGTGGTAGGGTGTTTTCCGCATAGCTGGTCCACCACCCCCGTTCAGGTGAGTAGACTGGCTAAGGCCGAGTCCGTAGTCCTCGACTACTGGTTTCTCAGCCGGCCACAGCGGAACAGGCAGCTCCCCAGAAGTGTATCCCTTCAACCTGTTGGTCAGATTATTAAGCCACTTTTTGCCCCCTGTTCTTGCGGCGTCCCTGTCCGTTTCTTTAGAAGGTGTGCTGAGACGCGCCCTTTTTGACCCGCCTTGCTATTTTCCCCTTTGTCATTTTCTCCCTTTTAATTGTCTTCCTTATTCGCATGGCTTTGGTCCCCCCTCACCATGCTTGCCTCTGGGTCCTCAGTCTCCGTATCCGAGTTAGGCACCAGCACCGTCGGTGTGGCCGCCCCTTCTTCCTCCATCCTAGTTACCCCGCTTGGGCCCTCTCCCTGACTACCCTTTTCCTCAGGAGTTCTGGGAAGTGCCCTGCTACTCCTGAAGAGGTTTCCTCCCTTACCTATCTCGCCCGCCCCCCCCCGTTTCCTGGGGCACTCATCGTTCTCCCCTTTATCCCGGTGTCGACCTCGAAGAGGTTAGCCTCAGGCAGGGCCAGATGTGAAAAGTACCACTAAGGCACCACAGATGTATCACAAAAAGTACAAGTGTATCACAGATGTACCAAAGTATCACACATGTACCGCTAAAGGTATCACCAGCGTACCACGTCGGCGCGGCGCACGTCCGTCGCATGTTGGTGCGGTGCACGCCCGCCGCACGTCGGCGCGGTGCACGCCAAAGGTGCTCGTCGAAGTACACGTGCCCGCGCACGCTCGCCGTACGCACACACACGCTCCACGTGTACGTAGCAATCACAAGCAACACAGAAGCTATGCGCGTCACCAATTCTTCAGATCACTAGGTCACCGAGTAAACGCCAAGTCGATAGCACAGGGCAACAAACTAAGCAAACACTGCGCAAGCAAAACACCAAATTCAAGCGAAACCCGCACCGCCGGAACGGACGTCCGTCCTGTGAGGTGCTCAAGGTGTGCGCTGAAGCTCTCACTAAGTGCGGTAATAATAATAATAATAATAATATAATAATAATAATAATAATAATAATAATAATAATAATAATAATAACACTAAAAGCGGGATGGGTTGCCGAGCGCGCAGAAGATGGGAAGAAACGCAAGTACTAAGAACTGGAGACGGGCTACATCGTAGTGCCAATATCTATGGAAACAATGGGTCCGGTAAGCAAGAGAATCAAGAGATTCATCAGTGAGCTAGGCCAATCAGTGAGAATTACAGATCTCAAGGCAATCGGCGCGAAGGCGAGTTTCTACGGCAACTGCTGTCGGCTGCAGTATGCCGAGGAAACGTGGCTGTATTGTCGGTTCCATGGAATAATATTTAGGAGCTAGGAGAAGACAAGGGGTATACGTTCACACCTCACAATTGTGACATTTAAATAATAATAATAATACGGCCTGTAGGACTACCCATAAATCAGGCGACTAATCAGCTGACGAGTGCGTTTAATCAAATAGACGTATTTTCTTGGAGGTGGAAGGTGTATTTCCTTTGCCAAATAAAAGCTAGAAACGATTCAAGCATTACTAAATGCTGGGCAAAGAGACACATCAAAGCATGTCGGCTCACCATTGAGCTTAGCTAATTAGTTTAATTTAGGCAGAAGTTCATCGTGCACGGCATTAATAGTACGCGCGTGTCTACTAGCTCTTACAAAGTTATTAATTTTGTTAGCTCAATGGAACGCTAGCACTGATGTAGGTACGTGCAATAGCATGACTGCGCAACCCTCTCAACTAAGGTCGCTTACGCTTCATTATGAACAAGGTAATTTTTTGGTACAAATTTGCGGTATACAATTTAGGCATTAGATTTGTAAAATGAAATGCCAAACGGCTATTTATCCGAATTCGAGTGCTGTCTCAACGATACGTTCCACAAGGCTTTACACTAAATGTTTGTGAAACTGCATGCCCTGTTTGCGTATTTCTAAAACGCAACGCATTGCATTGATAGTATAAGCTCTCGTTTGGAAAAGCGGTCCTTAACGCGCTCTTTAATTCAGCTACTCACTGGTCCCCCTAATAGTGTTCCTGTTTTTTTTTCTAATTACTTAGCAGTGACTGACACCTGTATTACGCCTGATATACGCTTACGCGTGTATTCCTGATTTTCTATAACAGGTTAGATAGTAATTAGACAAAACGCTATCGCGGTTGCTATGGGCTAAAGTTTACACAAATCATTAAATAAACCCAGTAGTGGTAACAAGCCATTGCTTATACAAGGGACATTTTGACCTTGTTCTGGATTGTATACATGATAACGGCACGTAAGGATTCTTTTGTTACCTGGACTGATTACGTTTTGTTAAGCTATGTATATGGCTACAAAAAAAAGTTTTTTCGGTTTTGTCCGTAAAGAATCATTATAAAATTCGAAAAAACTTTTTTGTAGACCCAATAGTATTACTGATGAAAATACGTTATATCCAGTATGTTTGCTTTTAATGTTTGCGGATTTTGAATCTTTAAGTCAAATCGAAACGTGACCTACGGATTAATCCTGTGTAATGCTGTGTTTGGGAGCAACGGTGCACATAACGTTCGTAAACGCGATAACAAAAATCATTTAGTAGAAACACAGTTTTAACACAACAAACAATTATGCCAAACATCACCCTGCCTACCCTACTATAGAAAATTCTGCTGTACTAAGCCAGATAGCGTACCCTACAATCTCAGTTTATGTGCTGCACAGAACTGTCGGCGTTCTGAAAGTGAGGCGCAACAATTTACCGCTTATTGCGTTGACATGGATCTGCAATAAAAACAAAAACAATAACAAAACTGTTCAAGCGTTTACGCAACGCCAATCGCGTGTGTTTATCGGCTCCCGAATTCCTCTACATGCACATCTATATTCTGCTGCTTTATTGGGAACATTACATAGTTATCAACCACTACTAAAACGACCATCAACACAAATGTTCTGTTTAACTAAGTGATATCTAGAAGCCCTGAGGGACATTCCTTTTTACCGACGCCTTGTAAGGCCTATATGAAAGAAACTATATGTGCTATCTAAACGACTACGTCCGCTGTTGCTTGTTGAAAAAGCTTGAAATTCCAGGTGGGTACGTTGTCTAAACTAGAGATCTACCTACTCAGAGTGAACAATTGTTTTATGCGACAGTCGTTAGAGGAATGTATTATAGTCGTTGTGCACATCTTCACGCAAAGCTCTCTAAATTAATGACAGCCGTGTCTTTTATTAGAAGTTTCTTCCAATTCTTATTTGTGACAAATACTTTGTAAGTAAATAAATGCACACGTAGACGTATAATTGTTGACAGAAAGAAACTAGCGTTATGACGACGTCGGATAATTCATCGGGGTCTTGTAGGAGCAGATAAATAATGATAATTAGCTGCAGATTAGCTGGCTTAGAAATACGTGAATAACTAACCCACAAACTTGCTAATTACGTAGATGTGGTCAGGCAGTCCAGATAGATCTAATATCTCATGTTGGTGGTTGTAATCAATTTGGTGTCTCGGTTGTGGCAGTTTACAGGTAACGCTCATTGCCTTACTAGCCGGTCATATTATAGCCGTGGTCTTTATGATCGTAATTGTCGTTGTCGTCGTCATTTTGCTCCTCCGCCTCCGTGCGTCTCTCATAGTCTGCCATTGTTCTCCGCGGACAAAGCCAGGTAGACGCAGGTCGCCAGTAGGTGGGCTGACATCATACCGGGCGGATCCATGTGATGATCTTCTCTGTCTGTCGACCTTTGTTCATGTGTCTGTTTGAATGTCCTTCGGTCTGCAAATCCGGGGTTCTCTGGCGGCGCTGTGTCCCCGGCTGTATTCATGGAGGAAATGCAGCGGGACCGTGAAAGCGTGCGCCTTGAGCATACAATAGAGCGCAGAGTCTCATGGGACGCCGAATCTGCCAGCTTGACAACAGCTGGGATAGCGTTAATTGAGCATGTACCCGTGCGAAGTCTCTCATTCTCTCTCTCCCTTTTTTCCACTCAGCAACATGGCTGTCTATATGAGATGAGTATAAGCTTGTTTTGATTTATGTATATATATATATATATATATATATATATATAGAGGCTGCAATATCGCCAGAGCCAGCAGACTGCAAGACATTCACAACAGAAGTCCGGCCCTCTGGCGAAAACTACACCGAACCGTAGGGAGCAACGTCGTATTTTAAACGTTGGAGTTTTGACTAAAAGCGAGACCGGTAAACATTCGCATTACTCGTGCGCACCCAGCCCACGCATGTCAGCTTTACCGCCAGTTGCGCGGGTCAACTTTCGGACACAGATGATCTTCGTGTGTAGGCTAGAGGATAGTATCACCGCCTCCCAAATTCTTCATTTATTATCGACATATCCGAGCTAGACAGAGACAAGCTCTTTTATGAATCTCTGTGGAAGTCCGGAGTCTTCTTGTGGATCATAAGAATCGAGGGGCCAAGATTCATGTTGTAGTGACATTTCCAGCCGAAACCCACTGAAAAAACAATGCGCATTTGTGCACACTCAACATATATACGGAACCTTCCACAATATGCACTCCGCATGTAACTCATTAAATCAAATTTGTTCTGAGTACAGCGTTGAACTAGTGTGCACCACCGGGCTACTAGTGACAAAATTTCTTGTCTTTATGTCGTAAAGACCGCAAAAGTCGCGGTGGTGGTGTGTGTATTCTGGCTACACCCGAATTGCAAGCTATAAAAGTGCCTATTACGGATGAATCCACAGAGACTACTGCTGTCGACATACTAAGTGGAACATATCAAAAGTACCGAATTGTTTCTTGTTATTTTTCACCCACGGGCTCTACAACACAACTTGTTGAGAGAATGACTACATTTCGTGTTTTGCTTGACAAACTCTTGCAAGTAGATTTTTCGGTCATTTTGACGGGAGTCTTCAACCAACCTGACATTTTTTAGATGTATTGACATGTCTCAAGTAAAACCACAAAAAAATATGTATTCAGCTTTTTTTGTTGCCTTAGTAGATTATGGCAACTTGTAAATGTAGCTACTAGACCACGCAGTGGTACCCTCTTAGATCTTGTATTTACTGACATTATAACAGAGCTTCAGTAGATTAGCCACCCGTAAAATCACATCACCTTGCTGTGTATTTTAAAATACTTATTGACATATCTCAAAGGTCCGCTAGCCCTTCTATAGATTACTTCCACTCGGACTGTGCAGCCATATATATATATATATATATATATATATATATATATAGGCAGCGTGGCTAATATACTCAAATATTATGTATCATCATGGAGAACGCAAAATAATGCGTTCACAGAAAATCATAATTGGATTATAATTTGTGGCTGTTTAATGTAAAATAAATGCGACAGAACTAATGTAGTCTATTGCGCCAGCCATAACCGTTGCTCCAGTTGATCCTGTCCTGCCTGTTATGGTCGCCCACCTCCCGTGTTCTCCAAAGGGCGCAGATAGGGTAAAATAAATAAACGTATTTATGGCCCTCATCGTCTTCTCGTTGCTCTCCACCCTCCATGTATTGATCATGGGGAGGATGGCTTCGTCAACCATAGTGAGATCTATGTAAGATTTCTGCATGCCTCTTGTAAACGCTAGGGCCTACCGTCGTTGGCAATAGCTAGACCTAACTCCGCCATCCACTTCTGGAGTATCTGCGCTGTTGCCGAAATTGTCCGACTGCCCCAGCCACGTCCGCCGCATTGAAGTTACCCCTTAGTAGGATTTTTTTCTCTACGTGTTCCCTAGTACTTTGTTCCAGCCCGGCCAAAAACTCTTCAAATTCTCTGAGACGCCGCTTCGGTGAGTAGCGGCAGCTGTAATTGAGCGCAACCTCTCTAACCTCCACCATTGGAAAGTTGAATCTCTTCCCTTCACTTGCTACACTGTGTTTTTGCGCACCACTCGACCACCAGATCACCGCTGCACCCAGCTCTGTATCCGCTTCCCAGTCACTCTGCTTGCCTGTTATGGCCGCATTGGGCTCCAAGAGCAGGTAGTCTCACGCTCTCAGGTTCAGGTTTATCTGAAGTACGCGGATTATCATTACGCTTTTTGTTTCTCTTCCGCCATTGTCCAGTCTCTGGGGCCATTTTTCGTTGGGATAACAAAAAACCTCCGCGGTGTTTTCAGGTTACTTCAACGTTTCGGCTACTCTTTCGCCGGCATATCGGCTCCGGGCTATCTCTTACGCGGGTGTTTCTGGTTGACCTGTTCCTGAAACGGCCGGCTTATCTTTCCATCTCTTGCTGGTTTTCCCTTTGGTTGTTTCCTTGGTCTTTTCTACCTTCCTGCAATAGGCAAGGCAGGCCAGGTGGTGACCCTCGTTGGCGCATACTAAATACGTTGGTGTAAGTATTGAGCAGTCTCTCACCAGATGAAAGGAGACTCCACACTAATGGTAGGCCTTGGCCGACGCCATTTACTCTTCATATTCTGTGGCCTGATTTCCTGCAGCTCTAGTATATCGGGAGGGCGGTCCAGCGCTGACTAACAGCGCCTTTTATTTTTAAATTCAGGCATATTATGGAGGGCCACAAGATATTATTGTCACATATTTTTAATAATCGAAAGTTGATCAATTTATATGATGACCGTTGATGATATGCTGGCTGAAGTCGTTGGCTAGGTGAAATACGTTTAAGAGACGTGTTGTTACTCTGGCTATCAAAAATAAACTTGCTAAAACATTATTAATTATGTATCACAAGCCTCGTTTCCTTAGGCACATTTAATTAGAAACAAATCATGGACGTGTGTTTACACATAAGATAGCTTTCATAAGTCATTCATGTTTGGATGTATCAGTGAAAAACCGTACGTACGACATATTTGAGTACGTTATGTTATCAATAAAACGCACTTATAAAAAAACTTAATACTGACGAGAGCTGAAAACTTAAATTTAGGTAAGCATCTGACCAAGTGGCGTTTTCTAACGAATCTGATTTAAAGGGCCTGGTTGCATCTCCAGAGAAAACCGGATGTTTTTTCCAACTATATTTTTAAGATAAACATGATATCTGACAAATCCCGTGAGAGCAATTAGTTCAGGCCTCAAGCGGTTTCTCATATATGCAGGCCATTCTAGCGTTTTCGGGCTACTGTAAAAAAATAAATATAAATATATATATATATATATATATATATATATATATATATATATACATACATACATATATAACGGCTTGGTTATGTGGCGTTATATGCATAAGCTACTTGACAGAGCACAAACCGTACTACAAAATGATTCCGTAGAACTTGAAGCAAAATAGAGAGAACAGCTCGGCGCAACCATTTTTGAGAAAGTCGACAGGGCCGTAAATCTTTGAGAAATGTTGCCAGCGGTCGAAAAGCATCATAGCTTGGGGTAAGTCTTTTCCGAAGCTTTGTGCGCGACCTATTCGAATCCTCGGTAGCGCGCTGCTGCTGTGAAAACACAGATAATAGCCGCGGAATAACAAAAGAAGGCAATATTTTAGAAAAACTCCATCATCGCCGCTTGCGCGTGCATCATTGCTGAAAAAGCTGTGGTAGCTGTAATAGACCTAGCCAAACGCTTTTTGCCTAATGCGCGGGTGATGCGAGTTAGACGTTGAATTCAAGATTTATAGTATCGTTCGTCTGTCATTCGTTCTGCCTGTTCTACCTAGTACTTTCTGTGCAATGCTCATAAAAAAAAAAAAAAAAAAAAAAAAAAAAAATATATATATATATATATATATGTATATATATATATATCACCTCTATCACCTCATCGTTACGTTAGAAGAAGATCGTTACATGGGAAAGTCAGTTTAGTCAGTAATTGGGCTAGCATTGAAGTTTGCCAATACCAAAATTTAAGAAACACAGGATGTCTTAGCAAAGTTTCCTCATATGCAACTAAACGCATAGGAGCTTTTGGACGTCGCGGACTTTTAGTTAGATAGTGTAAAAAGATATATTTGGCAACGGGGTGACCTTATATCGCAAACTGCTGCTCTATTCGTTTTTGGGTTCGTGAGTACCATTGCTTTAGCTTACTCTAAATTTAACAGAAAGGGTGAGTAAATCGTTTTTGGCGCATTTATTGCAATATTTACCTGTTTTCTTATGGCGCCGCTTTGTTATAGCCCTGATCTGGGCACCTGACAGACGTAGCGGACCAGGCAGTCACCTCCATCGCGAGACCAGGCCTATTCTTGAGGGAATGTGGTCTCGCGGCAAGCGGGGAAAGCCCACAATGAAAATCCGGTTCAACTTCAATTCATTATATAAATGCCTAAGTAAACGGTTATAGTAGCAGAGTCCAATTGCACAACCCGTGACGAAAAAAACGGTAATCTCAGTCGCATGCAACGCTTTCTCTTCTCCGGAGGCACACGTTTGCTTTCAACTTAGATAGTGTTAGGCATAAATTCGATACCTTGAGACACTTTCTGTGGGTACCACTTTAATGAGTCTCATGTGAGACGTCTATTTGCACTACAAGCGTTTGTGGAAACAGTTGACCCATCTGCGAGTTTACGGTGAGCGTCACGCCCTCTAGCCCTGATGTGTCACATACGAGATGTGTTCAAAAAGTATCGCGACTTTTGAATTTTCGCGGGTTACGTATATTCGAATTTCGATTTTTTGTGGCGTTATGTTAGTACTCATGTCTCTCACTTATGCCGACAAGCTCGGCCATTTTGAATGTTCACTTAATTGTTGACAGCTGCTTTGCTTGCACGTGTTTTGGATCGTCTTCGATTTTTACCTATTCAAAAAAATGGATCAAAGAACCTGTATCAAATTTTGTGTGAAAAACGAAATTAAGTGCGCGGATGCATTCCGAATGTTGACTGTGGCATACGGAGAAGCTACCTTGGACCGAAGCAACGTTTATCGGTGGTACAAAATGTTCTCAGAAGGCCGAGAAGATGTGAACGACGAAGAGCGTGCCGGACGCCCGAGCACTTCAACAACAGACGAAAAAATTAATGAAGTGGAGAAAATGGTATTGGCCAATCGTCGAATCACCGTTAGAGAAGTTGCTGAGGACCTAAACATATCGATTGGCTCGTGCCATTCGATTTTTATCAATGATTTGGGCATGAGACGGGTCGCCGCGAAATTCGTACAAAAATTGCTCAATTGCGACCAAAAACAGCATCGCATGAACATTGCTAATGAGATGTTGGACTCTGTCCGCGACGACCCAAATTTGCTCCAGAGGGTCATAACTGGTGACGAATCGTGGGTTTATGGTTATGACGTGGAAACCAAAGCTCAATCATCTCAATGGAAGCTGCCGCACGAACCAAGACCGAAAAAAGCGCGCCAAGTTCGGTCGAATGTGAAAGTTTTGCTGACAGTTTTCTTCGATTGCAGGGGCGTGGTGCATCATGAGTTCTTGCCACAGGGTAGAACGGTCAATAAGGAATATTACCTAAAGCAATCCGCCAGAAACGCCCGGATTTGTGGAAGAACAAAAATTGGCTTTTGCACCACGATAACGCCCCTGCTCACACATCGTTGCTTGTGCGCGAGTTTTTGGCCAAAAACAACACACTAATGATGCCGCAGCCACCGTATTCCCCAGATCTGGCCCCCTGTGACTTTTTCTTGTTCCCTAAACTGAAGAGGCCCATGAAAGGACGACGTTACGCTACGCTTGACGAGATAAAGACGGCATCGAAGGAAGAGCTGAACAAGATAAAAAAAAATGGTTTTTTGAAGTGCTTCGAAGATTGGAAAAACCGTTGGCACAAGTGTATAATATCTCATGGGGATTACTTTGAAGGGGACAAAATAGATATTCATGAATAAATGAATAATTTTTGAAAAAACACAAAAGTCGCGATACTTTTTGAACACACCTCGTAGCAGTGTACTTATATTTGAAGGGGCACTTGGGTCAACGCAGACCTGCTTCGTCGTCAGCCGTCATTAGCGTTCCGTCTTCTTCTATGAACAGTAATAACACACATACCGCCACAACATCCCGTAGAGAGAGCATTATGGTTCGAGCAAATGTTTTGGAAAAAAAGTGTTATATTTTACGTATCGCGCCTAGAATCTCCGGCATAAAGTTATTGCATTCCATTTTCACAAAACTCTTGAAAGGGTTTAACTAAAACGGAGAGGACGGCTATGCAAGCACGACTTTGTCTACTTCCCCTATACACGATATATATACAGGATGCGTCAGCTAAATCCAGACAAAGTTTGGCGGGCTACCCAGCATAGACGGAAGGCGTTAATTCGGATCGGTTTGCGTTAGCAGACAGCCCACTCACAATAGAACAAACACGCATTGTCATCATGGACGGCCGCCGCAACCTGGGTCCAGAATATGACCGAAGAACAACCGTTATCCAATTGCTTTGTGCCAGACATCAACCAGCCGAAATCGTCAACATCACTAGATTTAAAAGAGCAACGGTCTACGACATTGCCCGACGCTACAGAGATGCAGAAGAGACAGGGCTAGGTAGTGCAACACCTGGAAGGAAGATTCACAACCGCCGACGAGAAGTGAGGACGCGAAAAGTGATCAAAATGGTGCAAAACTGCGTTTTCAAGGATCCAAGTCTATCGATGCGCCGTTTAGCGATCAAATTCAATATGAGTGATTGTTCTATGCACCGGATTATCAACGAAGAACTGCGCTACAAGTCTTACACGTTTAAAGTCAGACAGATGTTGTCTCAGGCTCAAAAATAAGAGGATGACTTGCTGCCATCTCATTCTCACGTTTTTGAGACACGAAATGGCGGGACATCTTTGATTCTCCGACGAAAGAATCTTCACCATTGACCAAAAACATAACCCGAAAAATGACCGGTGGCTCGCAAAGAACCCTGAGGATGTACCAATCGTGCACAGAACCAAACATCCTGTAAGTGTGCACGTCCTAAGTGTTGTGTCAAATGAAGGAGACGTGATGCCCCCACACTTTTTTGACAGACACGAAACCGTAACAAAGAAAGTGTATTTACGGGTTCTGCGAAGCGTGGTAAAACCATGGATTGATAGAGTGTCCAATGGAAGACAATATGTCTTTCAACAAGACGGCGCTCCCGCCCACACCAGTAATCTCGTCCAGGATTGGCTACGGGTCAACATGACGGCGTTCTGGGACAAAACGATATGGCCCCCTAGCAGTCCAGACTTGAATCCCCTGGACTTCTATGTATGGGGCGTTGTTGAGCAAGAGACTAACAGGTCTCGACATGCAAATACAGAAGCGCTACGCAGAGCCATTGTCGAGTCGTTCAAGAATCTCTATCCGCTAACTTTGAAGAAGGCCTGCGGGCGCTTTCGCGCCAGAATTGAAAGTGTAATTGCTGCTGGTGGTGGCTACATTGAATAAAAATGTTCCTCAGGAGTGTACCTAACGGCACGAAAAAAAATTACCAAAATATCTGTTTTTCTTTAGACATAAATTGCGAAACGGGCGATGACGTTTAGTCCGGATTTAACTGACGCACCCTGTATATATATATATATATATATATATATATATTATGTTAGCACTTTGGAGTGGACTCCGCGCGAACGTGTAGTCACTGGTTTTCTGACCCAGGTTCAGCCCAGTTGAACAATGTGCCCCAAACAGACGATGAATGTTCTCGTTGAATGTCAAGCGATAGCCTCTGACGCAAGAACACGGATGCTCTCGAGTCTCTTGTCGAAAGGTTAAGGCTTCTATCTACGCGCTGAATCAGCTTGAGCGTAAGAGAGCCTGCAGCTTCCGAAATCTTGAACGCCAGCGGACAAAACTCGTGCGAAAAATCATAGCTAGAGTATTTTCTGCATTTGGTAATCTGCTCGGTCCGGGCCTGCATCAACCATTGAGGGGGCTAATGAGTCGATTACAGATGCGTCCCAAACAAATATGCGGCTACGCTCAAAGAGTGTCAGAGTCAAACCGTCAGGTCTTTTTCCCTGGATATTTTTAACAACAAGCCCTGTTCTACAGGGCACATTAAATGCATTTGATCTCTAGTAAAATATGTATATTATACCTTTACGTAAAGCCGACTTCGACGCCAGTATGCGTGACGCTGAGCTCAATTATGATGGATGAGAATCGCTTGCATCGACAATATCTGCTTGATTATAAATGCGTGTCATGACAAAACTACCTGGTTTTAGTGTGGCCAATTCAAATGTATCACTGGTACGTCTTGATGAGGGCCAAATAGAGCTAGATATTAAATAGCTTAGCCTATGGGAAAAATTCACCAACTCATGAGAGATTTGCAGTAGGCAAAGTGAGATTGCAGTGAGAGTCTCTACTGTTGTAAGATAAACAAACACTACCTTGCATCTTAACGCTGCTGGTTGAAACATATTATTCAGAGGTATTACGACTTTAATGGTGTGTTCATACACTTTATTAGATGATGACGATTAGGTTGGTTGTTTACAAAACCCCACTTTTCTCCACTAAAGAAAAAGGTATAGAGCATTAGAACACCAACGCTTGTAAAAGCTCGTGTTGTAAACGGAGGTGAACTAGTCCAATAAATCTTAGGACTTTGCCATTGTTAAGTGGCCTCTGGCGTGTCGCTACGATTTTAGTTTACAACAGAGCAGCATCGTAAAAGTGTCACGTTCAGAAAGTTCGATGGGCGTGTCCAAATACACTATGTTACGCCTGTGACATGTCGTATTCACGCTCAGACCGAAAGGATCATATAGTGTCAGGGAGCGTCTAGTTAGGAGATTAGGGACACTTTGCTGTTGATAGAGGCCTAGATATATCCAACCGTAAAAACTGGCCTCTAGTCCTGTGACACGTATATTAAATTGCAGCGTAAACATATAATGGGCCCATTAAGCCTAATTTGTAAGTTTACGAATAGCACACTAGTGGGATTATAAGTTGTCCCGAGATGATAAGATATGATAACATTTCCCGAAACCTTCTATGGAAATAGACCAACCAACCAGGTCAAAAACGTCATGCTAGCTATTAGGAGTGACGGCAATATGATCAGGCGGAATTGATGAGCAGACGATGTCTAGATTGTCCACTATGGTCGGGCAGACATGTCTGCCTATGTGTTGAGCGCGCGACATAAGTTGGTGTATGATAAGGAGTTTCATTTAGTAGAGTTGGAACTATGCCGATAATGCTTAATCGACAGATAACGTCTCGATCATAGCGAGCCGTGCATAACCAGGCCTCGGGACCAGAACACCCGGCTAACAACTGACGCAAACAACGACAGCATCACGCATTAGCGGACGCAACATGAGTATGATATTCTGCAAGCCAATTGTGGTTTATTGAGAAACGACCTAAATTGTATCGTCATATGACAGGAATTTTAAATGCTACGGATTTTACTTTCTTTCTCACTTAAGGATCATTGTCGGCGTTCGCAATATCCAACAGAGATCGAGAAATGTAATAAACTCAACGGCTTGCTCTAGAATTGCGTAATCATTATATGGTATTTATAACGTACACGACGTATATAAATGTGGTTTTCGAAGTATGAATAATATTGAAAATTGTTTGAACGTACACGTTTACATTAAATTTCTATTATACAATAATATTATTCTTACGTGCAATGTTCTGCGTTACTCAAGCGAAAGAACCCGTCTGCGGATACATTTTTCATTCCTTAGCGGAGATCATTCATGGGAAACCTCGGGCCGAGGCGGCGTTGAGTTTTTGACATGCCTGGTAGCACACCGATTTCTGCATCGCCACCATTCACAACACGACCCAGATAATGCCACTTTATGTAGGCTGTGTTCAATGCGCGCACAAACTTACTTGGCCTCATGCATAAGCCGATACTGAAGGCCGTCAGTACTATCATAATGTATTATGGCTTCTTGAAAATTGTTTATAATCTACTTCTACAACGGCCGAAACCGTGAACAGCTCATGCCATAATTATTGACGAGTTTTGAACTTTATCTAGCGTAATTACGATGGATTGCAAATGAAATCTTATTTTGTAGCCTCGAACCAAAGAGCAATCCAAGATAACAGTGTTGCTCTTGCCAATACCCACTTCAGTCAAACTCGCTTTAACTATGTAGCCTTCAACAACTCTGATTACACTTTTCTATCTATATGCATATATTCTGAATGGTGGTACAAACAAACCGAATAAATGGTACCCATAGCAAGCTGGTTACAATTCAATTTGTTTGTATACACATGAAGCTGCATATATAAAACACAAGCATTTCAGGGCTTATCAACGTATGATAACTACTACTATGCCGATTCAGCGGACTTCCTGTGGCACAAAAGACATGAACTCGTGTCGCAGGGATATGTCGCAGGGTTTTTGGCACCTTACGCATCTATATAGGCCACTAAGTTCATGTCAAACAAATATGGTGGAAGCTGTGCAGTTCGAAGGGTGTCATGGCGTACCAATTCGATTAGCTGAGTCCGGCCTATGTTTATTATCCTAGCCACGAAATATAAGGAACTTGGGTCAATTTCGGAGATTTTTGGTCTGAAAATGCAATGCTTTGTTTGTGCAGCTGTCCGTGATAGTTCCAGAATCTGGTGGTTAATCACTCTGGGTTAATTATAGTACGACGTTCTCTAAGACCAAGCTATACAATACTGCTGGCGTAAATGGGAGGGCCAAAGGTATCTTAGGGTGCCACGCATCTTGCCCGTTCAGAATTCATCGCGTCTGATTTAGTACCATTCGCCATAACTCCTAGCTCGGCAGCTGCTTGATAAGGTCAGCCAGTGCGCGTTGTTTGTAGCCACGGTAGGGCGAGCGATGCCATCCGTGGGATCGAATCCAGCTCGAGTAGAATCTTTTTATTATTTTAAATATTTTATTTATTAACACCCGGGTGGCTAAGTGTGTTTATGTTGCATCACAGTGTTTCGACACAACAATCGATAAAGCGTTCTGCCAGTTCTGCTACGGACCGAACCGCCGGAGAAACCGCGGCGTGGTATTTATCACATTTACTCCAGCATTCTTTGCCTCGACATTCGTCTTGTGGTTCATGAAAGCCCTCCACGTTGCATAGGACGTAATGAAATCCGTGGGCTGCAAAGGCCGTTGTTAAATGCCGATCTTTTACCCCGCTAGCCCTCTACCTAGTGCTTCTCATTGCTGCTGTTCCATAAATTCCTTCTCTTATGGAATTTTATTTATGACTACCTTCTTGGCTCATTGGTAACTAGGGTCATGCTTTGCCCTACTGCAGCTGTCATCGAGTGCTTCCTTCTGAATCCGTTGCTACTGCTCTGGGGGTATGGAATTAATTCTTTCTGGGATTCAGTTCATTCAACCTGCGACCTAGAAGAACGTATAATGGCCTATAGCACGTCCTCTTTTCAGTTATTCTACGCTACGACGAGGTTAAGTCGTCAACAACTAAGCTTGGTTAAATTTAGTTTGCAAGTTTGGGACCAAGGAAGTATCCCAGCGTTTCATACATGTAAACCTCAGATAATTTCGTTAAAACCTAGAGCACTCTTAAAGGTGCGTCTCAGTTGAGTTTTTTGTATACTGAGAAACCTTCTCTCTTCACTTAAACAACTGATACAACCCGTTTGACACAACAATGTTTTACATTTTAAGGATGGCAACTGATGTTTCCCATATATTTATTTTGTTTATGATTTTCCCGTTATCAAGCCTTTCTCTATCACTGTTTGCATACTTTTATTCCTAATGTACTTAAAATATTCTAAAACAACTTAGTGAACGTAGGGAATTTCAGTCCCTGGCTGATTGCATTGAATGGACACTTTGCCTGTAACCTAAATAAAAATCGAGTTGTCAACTTAAAGGACGTGTTGACAGGAAAAAAGTCGTTATCGGTTTGTGCAACGTCAACATCAGTGAATTATGTTTATGCTTCTCCCTCCAAGAAGCAGGCAAATGGAGACGAAGCCGGTCTGCATCGTCAGATACACTGCTAAAACCACAGCGAAGAGCCGTAATGCCACCAGCATATCTGTGCCGCACGACTGCAAGTTGGGATTTGTTTGTTTATCATTCCTCTCGTTGTTTTCTGTTGTTTTATACTTGTTGTTGTTTGTGTTATTACTGTCATAGCTGCGTTGCTTTTATTACTGAAGTTGTTATTATTGTTATTATCATAGTTGTTGTTGTTGTTGTTTGAAAGCTGGATGCTATTGTCCTCATCGTATCCTCGGCCGGAGAGGCCTGCTTGTTCAATGACATCAACAACAACAACAGGATCCAACTTCCGCCGGCTACTTCGTTCACTCTAGCGAGCGACACGTAGAAGAAAAGCCCCGGGCTTAACGACGAGAGACCGGAGCTTTGGAGGAATACTCGGCATCCGTGTTCAACTCGGATTTCGAGCAGCAAACTTGCAGCGTCGCCCCGTTGTGTCGGCGTCCAGCGTCCTTCTCCTTCTTCTTCAGCTACTTCAGCCCTCGAGCTCGTCCTCCTAACTCATGCCGCGTGTCTTTGAAATCAGAATCCCTTCAGAAAGAAGGCGACTATGCCCGCCTTCACTACTAGCACAACTACTGCTTCGATTGGTGCTATTCCCGCTACTGCTGCGACTATCCCCGCTATCCTCACTCTATCCGCTGCTGTAACAGCTTCCCGAAACGTTTCTTGCTACCCGAGCGACGTGCCCTGGACACGACAACTCGCCGATGTGTTGACGAAGTGAACTCAATCGTCTTCCGGCCGAAAAGACTACAACAACCTACCCTAAACATGAATTGTGCGAGATCTATAGGATAGATGGGAAAGCACTACACCTCTGCGTGAGATGAAGACAACGAGAGAATACGCAGAGCTTGAAAAACGAAGCAGCAACGACAACAGCAACAGCAACAACAACAACAACAACAGAAACAACAACAACAGCAACAGCAACAGCAACAACAACAACAACAACAGCAACAGCAACAACAACAACAACAACAACAACAACGAAGGTACAACGACGCGCGCTGTAATCAAATCTCGATTTGGCGTCGCCTAGCTGAGTACACTTCTAGCCGAGCTAAGCTACGATACCATCGTCGGATTATCAAACCGAATACTCGATCAGTTTTTACTTTTATCTCGTTTTTTGTTGCATAAAGTAATCAGCCTTTAGTCGCATCGAGGCTAGTCGTCTTTTTTTCTAGATCCCTTTGTGCACGCTTCGCTTTGGCATTGACATTGAGAGACGCACTCGTGGAAGAATTTATCCTTACTTGACTCAAACTGTTTAGCTATTCGTCACAAGGTCAGGGTTAAATTAGAGCTTATACAGGCGAGTGTCCTGCGACAGATACTCGGGCTGTCGACGAAGCAATGTGCCGCCGAACAGGTCGAACGGCTCAGGGACACAGGCGGCATATATTTTCATTATGACATTGTTCCAACTTCCGTCGAGTCTCCTGAGGGTTCGCGTCACGGCGAATGTACCCAGAGGTAGAAGGTCGGCTGTGCTCTTGTAGCGAGACGCCCGCAGCGCTATACGAACAACACGACAAACTGTCTGGCAAGCTGGCTTCTTTTCCCGTATCATTGTTGGTTTCTTACGGTTCTGTTTCGGACTCGTACACCTTTCGCTTCTCTATACAGTAGTATATACATTTAATTGCGAGGTTGCATCTGAATGGTAGCAACTGCCACGGCAGCGATACTGTGTTGTTAAATGGCGTTGCTCAAGAGGAATCATACGTGCTATCAACTCTTCGCTGTATGAAAGACACAAGAAGATGGCAACAAAGTCAGAGAGTAGCGGCGATGGTAGAGACGCTGTTCTTGTCATTTCTGATAGTACACAGTATTTGATCTGAAACAGTATCGGGTCTTAGTTTTTATTAGGATCTCATTAGGATAGATCGCACGATTACAAATGCTGGATACGTAAACATAAGTAGCAAATAACACGGTTTACTATTTGTAAATTTCATTACATGCAAAACCCTTTGGAATAGTGTTAGGTCCGCCTAGAAGTGTTACTGAAGATGCGTTTAGTCTACAAGGTGTTTAAGTTCTCGAAGTGGGTTGCAACTCCACCTATAGTGCCTGTCCAGCTCTGATTGTGGTGAGTATTTCCCCTCCTTTTGTGCTGCAATTTAGCATCTTCGAACACCAATCTGTACATCGCTTCAATCTTACATTCCGGTATTTTATTTCCGGTTGCTGACAAAAAAGACTTCCTTGCTTAAAAGTGAACGGCGTGAAACATTTCGGCTGTCTACCACAGCCGGAGTTGGCTCTGACAATTTTATAATCGTTTTCATTACATCCAAAAGATTAGTATTATATACTTCCAACTCAGATTGACCTGAGTGAAGGCATATTCTATCGAATACAGTATGCAAAGGTTTCATCATTAGGTATTTAAATAAGGTGTATAAATAAGTTCCAAACCTTTTCCAAATACCAGAAAACAACTGCGATATTCAATCCAACAAGTACGTGTAGTTCGCTGGTGACAAATGCACCATGGACAGCTTCTCCAAGTACTCCTTCTAAAGCCGCTAAGGTTACATCATTAGAAGTGCTAGTCCTAAAACATCGAGTCCGTGTAGCAAGCGAATTTTCGCTAGCTACATTTTGGGTCTTTCAGGTTTCATGGGACTTTAATTAATACATCATCCCACTCTTCTTGCCGTTTCACTGGGTCAAACCCCTTGAGTCATTGTATTATCATATTTTGTTGTATACGGTCTCAAGGGTAAACGTGTACGTTAGCCGTTCCCTTATTAGAGTTTTCCAAATTGATTTTTGTAGTTCGTGTGACTTTGTGGGTCTGATTTTTTTATTGTATAATAACAATCGGATGTTTATTGAAGTTAACGTTATTGACCTTCAACGTCTCATCACTAGACAAAAATGTAAAAAACTATGTCGGCCGGTGCTTCCCTTGTCTAATAACATAAAGGCTATATATATATATATATATATATATACCCTTGTCTAATAACATAAAGGCTATATATATATATATATATATATATATATATACATACTTAACATATAAACCTGACTACACATGTCACTTTTTTGTATCAGAGGGTAATATATATATATATTAACCTGACTACACATGCCACCCTTATGTATCAGAGGGCTTAGTGACGCAACATAAGCGGACATGTTAAGATAGCATGCAGCATATATAAAACCGGCGACATGCCGGTCGGTGACAACCATAACATTGGCCATATCGTATCAACACCCCAGACCACGTCGCCACATTGTATATACACCAGTAAATATTAAACTTTTTTTGAGGCATAATTTTTATATATATATATTTATATATATATATATATATATATATATATATATATATATATATATATATATATATATATGATTCATTTATTCGCTTGCATAATTAGCAAAATTGCATAAATACATAAATGCACTGGTCACCCTTTTATATCAGGGGCGCTTACAACGGCAGCATATGTATTACCCACGCATCCATGTCATCAATGTATCCTCCAATACCTACTGAGTAATTTCCAGTTGCTCGTATATGACTTCTTTTTACTCTCGAGTTCACTATTTTCTTCGATACCCTCGCTCTTGCCTATTTCTGACTATTGTGCTCAACCTTCCGAGCCGCGATAAGAATATTATATCTTAGCTTAAAATAAATATAGATGAATTTCGACATCCCCCCTTTCCTCTCAAAAAACTTTCTGGCGCAATTAACGTAGCAGCCCAATGCAAATCTTACCATTTCTCCTTGAATCGTTTCCAACTTTGCCAACCCCGCCCTGTGGATCAGAGAGACATTAGCAAAAGTCAATTCTAGTACATACATGGCCTTCCAGATATCTCGTGTCACTATAAATTTACTAAACCCTCCCAGAGGCCCATACACTTTACAGAATTTCATCCCTTTGCAGTCTTCTTTCTTCGTAGTAGCTCTTCTTCCTCTAGTAATGATCCCCTGTAATCAATACTCGTATTGACTTAGATAGTCCAATTTCCTCTCCTATAAAACAATCATCCTTTTCCCCCTAACTTCATCAAATACTAAAACTGCACTCTTTTTAATTAAACACATGTCCAGATTCTCCGCTGCTTCCCCACGTGCATTCAACATTTGTTGAACTTAGCTAGTGCCCCCAACACTCAGCAGTCACAGTCAGCAAAAAAGAAGTTATATATTAATCGTATTACGATGGATGCAGTTGCCGTAATATTAAAAGTATTCTTATATACTCGTATATGAGCATGATTAAAAGCAAGCAGTATAAGGATTCGGGCCGTATACATGCATCTTTTTTGCAAGCCGAGGCACCCATAAGAACTTTCGTTTAAAGCTCACATATGCACATATTCGACAAAATATGTAAAGTGCAAGTTCGTACGAAACCGGAACGTAGCCACAGCTCAAAAGACGACTTTTTCGGGTTAATTACCTTACTAATGGGAGCTTATTACGGTCAGTCTTTGTATCCATATAACTATGATGTGTATGTTTTATTTTGAGTAGTAGACGGCATTATATACCACTGAAACTATACCTTGTATTGTTGCTAGGCACATAAGTACTAGTACGCGCTACCACTAAAGATTGGCGTTCTATGTGGGGCAACATTTTTATGTGAGAATTCTCTGTTATAGAAGGCACATAGAGAAAGACAGATAAGCTATTAGCTTCTTTTTTGCCGCTTATGCAGCGTCATGAGCATTATTAGCTTATATAGTTATTTATTAAGTCAAGCCTGTAAATTCTGCTTTCTTGGCATTGGGTGCTTTAATTATGTGCAGCAATCATTTAGGCTGTTAGAATAAAGTGCCTATATGCGTGTATTCTATACCCATAGCCACGTCTTGAGCAGAGTCCGCTATTTTGACTACTCCCGACTTCATTGAGCTATAATAATCTGGCCAAACGGAAAGTCAAAACCAAGTTGGAGCTTCCCTCCCCTGGGAAATTTAATGGTGTCTTTATGCGTTTTTCGTCAGACGCTGTGGTGCGTCGCCCCCAGTCTTCTTAGACGAGCTTCGAGGCCTACACGCCAACGAGGCCTGTTCGCCAACGTCACTTAATCCATTGTTTGAAAACTTCTTTACAACGAAAGGTTGATTTTTCTCATTTTTGGAGGTACTTTAGCCTCTAACGTCTCTCTTATGTTGCGCCTACCTATAGGTTATTTAGAGGCAAACTTAAATTCGATAATGGTTCAGTTGCCCGTCACGATTGTGACCAGATTACCCACCAGAGACCACCCTCAACAGTCCCGACAAATCAGATAGGTAAAGTGGACATCTGCCCTGTGCTATAGCTATGAGAAAGCGCTTTCCTTAGGTATTTACAAGCTCCGGATACAGAAGCTGGGCTCTGAACCCTAACCGATATTCAGATTAATTAATATATAAACCACTGTAGCTCGTACCGCTGTATCGACGTAGAAGCGAAGTTGGTTGCACAAAACAAGAGAACTAAATCGTTTGTTAGATCATCAACAACGCACAGACTCATCTGAGTTTTCGAGCGATGACATGAAAGCTAGATAATTCAGTCCAATTGCTGCATACATTCTGACCCCATTAGACAGACAACACGTTTTAGCCAAATAACGTCGCAACGCACTTAGTGTCGTACAAAAAAAAACACACATACGTCAGACATTGTTACTATTAACAGAACTGAGGTTGTTTGAGCGCTCATTACGTCTCAGCCAAGAACCCTTCTAAGCAAAAACTCTTAGATTAGGTTTTTTGAAATTACAACATACCCCGGCTGATTGTCACGTAAGCTGAACTCTGTTAACCACTGCTCAGCGACCGCATGGCGAAGCCCGTGAAGAGCCCTCAGAACACGTTAAAACATTACTAATGGTGGTGGTAACGGTAGCGGCTGAAAATGAGGAAAAATCATATATAGGCGTCGCTTGTCACGTAAAAACTCAGAATATGGTTGACGCATCGAATGAGAATATATTATTATTCGTTATGTAGAATTTTTCAATTCACCATTTTGGGGTGTCTCTGTTGGACGCGTGATAATTAGATTTAAACAACAAGTGCGCCCAACCCTATGGAAGGTTAGAGCTCCTGTGTTAAGAACGATCCGGAAGTGGCAGCGGCAGTCAGGTATGATGCTTGCTGCCTTTTGGCTTTTGCAAGCCGTCCGGGCGGCGCTCTTCTGCTCGCATTTGCGGTAGCCTTGGTTTTAACTGCCCCCATAGGTGCACAAAGATGTGGAGTGCCCTACTCGTTGACATCATTAACATGTCGGGACGATGATCGACTTCGAGATGGTGTATGAGGACCTCAATTTTTGGATTCGCTTTATGTCGAAGATTTTGCCGGCTTCCGCAGCCTTTCTTTAACCGGCCTTAAACCGTTCTCCCTTTTTTGGGGGGGTCGTCAGGGGTCCTGATGTAGGATCCTTTTGGTGTTCTCGATGGCTCCAAGGTGTACCCGAGCTGGTGGCCAGTCTTCGGCGGAGGTGTCTGAGATCTTCCTCCGTGCTACAGGTATCGATTTAAGTTGTTATTTTCTCGGCCCGCCGATCCAGTGTACAATTCAGTCCGGTGTACAGAAGCGCCCAAAACCAGTGGTCTTAGAAGCGATCTAGGTGTCGACATCATTCTCTTAACATTTGGCATTTGCCTACCTCCGCAATTCATTACGCGCCGTGTGTCAATGGGTTGATTTTGTCCTCGTGCTTGGTTTGGTGCAACTTTCACTCATAATCTCACTACGAATTGCCAGCAGTCAATTTATGTTAAGCTCACGACAAATCGACTCGGTTGCACTTACGCACGATTTCTATGTGGTTTCTCTGTGTTCTTTCTGCCAACTACGCCCCGCTCCGCCAATTAGGAGTCCTTGCAATTTCCAATCTAGGCACATGCGCAACAGAATTTAATGTAAAATTGACTCTAATTTACAACAAGAACAGCAGCAAACGCATGCTGCGACCAGTTGTAGACAATATATGTTTGTAGCGATAATATGTGGACAAAAACGTCAACTGTCACCGGACCTAGCGCCGTGCGCCAAGGGCGTTCGATTTTGCCGCCCGGAAGCTAAAGTATGCGCAAGATGTGCAGGTGTGCGGTCTTCTTGTATGGAGCTCTAGCTCAGTCTCTACTCAGCTGTTGAGCCGGACGGTCGCACTGGTGCGAGCTCCCGCTTAAATTGCCTAGATCGCAAGTTATATCTGGCTTTTTAACGGGAGTTTTGCCACAGACCATCGTGGCCACCAGTGTGACCGAACTGTGAGATCCAACACCGTCAAACAGTTCCATTTTGCATTTAAAAGATGCAAAATTGTTATAATTCGCCGCGTCACTGTGTTAGATAGGTTAGCAGTGCGTTCACCATTGCAAAGGCCTGTCTGAAGTGCATTTTAGCGTTTTTAAGTGAAAGTGATTGTGCCGGTTTTTAGATTTAGGTAAGGTGAGTCTACCTATATAGTTGTTTTAGTGAAATATAGCGGCCCTAATTATATTTCACTAATTTTAACTTCTATATAGGTAAAGTGTATACACTGGCTACAAAACCCAGACAGTGCATACATTGTATAGTGGTGTATCGATACGCTTTGTTTTGCTCTAAAATCGAACACTGCGTAGAGAATACAATAAGCAACGATATATTGGGCAGCCATATCGTGTTTTTAAACCACTATATATTTTAATTGACTACCTACATACCTACTATATATTTGTAATAGATGCTTCAATTCCACTGAATCGAAGAGACAGCAATTAATCTGTCTGATGCTAGTCTTCCATCTAATTACCACAAATATATATCTTAAACCGACACTACTATTGTACATATTAATGTGCAATTTTTAACTTCTACTTTTGACGCTATTTTGCATAAATACAGAACGTGACAAAATATGACATAGTGCTCCCTGGGTAGAGACGAACAGAATGATGGTCTAAAGACCGCTTCATTTTAGCGATTTTAACAACAACATCTGCGTAAAATCGCGCCATCGTTCGCGTACAAGACTTTTAAAGAAATCTTACCACCGCTGTGGACCAAGACAACGATGGCATCACGTGACGGCAGCAACACCGCCGGAAGACTCAGCTGCCAGACTTGCGGGCGAGTATGCAAATCTGGCGCGGGCCTCGCGAGCCACATTAGATTGACTCACAATCAACGAGAAGTTCGTGCCACCTCCCAAACTCCTAACCGATCACAGACTAATAATTTGATTTTAAGTTCCTCACAAAATGACACTGCTGCTTCTAATGATAATTTTAACCCCCCTAGTACTTCACGCGTCTCCCAGCCAAATTGTAAATGTCCATCTAGTACTTGCTTAAGGGTCTTTAATTCTAAATCAGGTCTTAATTTACACCGTCGTCGTGCCCATCCGGACGAATATAATGAGAACATTTTAGCCCCCCCCTCTAAGAAGGCCAGATGGAACCCACAAGACCGTGAACTTTTAGCAACATTAGAAGCAGATTTTATATTAGATAATAATAACGAAACTCCTAGAGAAATTGACCACCTTTTAGCTACTAATTTTAACTCACGCACACCTGGGGCGATTAGGGGCCAACGTAATTCTCAGGCGCATAAGGATCTGGTGGAGGACCTCCTTAAAAAGAGGTCTCTCCTGGATTCCAACCTTGACGGATCTGAGCTTCCTGAGCGTAGTCGGCCTCGATACTCTGAATCAGATGGCCCCTATAATCCATCCCAAAAAGATATTATTATATCTAAAATACAAGCCCTCACAAACACATTTCCCAAACGCAACATAATTTCAACAGACCTTACTCATCTGTCAAATATAATTTGCTCAGGTGAGGACCACACTATCGCCTTAAACGAATTTCTGAACAAACATTTTACACACACTGTCCGACGTCGTGCCTTTAGAGAAACACCTTCCACTGAAGCGCGAGTATCTAAAAGGCAACAGCGACGTCAAGACTACGCAACCACTCAAAAACTTTTTAGCCAAAACCGATCCAAATGCGCTCATGAGGTGCTGGACGGCAAACACACCATACACAACATGCAGGCCACCGAAGTTGTAGAACACTGGGCCAACACGATGACACAACCACCCCCTGAACCACTCCCTTGCCCCGTATACACTCCCAACTCTGATCTCTTTGAGGTTTCCCTCCCTATCTCCCTAAAGGAAACCCACGCAGCTCTCCGCGGACCTTCTAAAGCACTAGGCTTGGACGGGATTTGTCTTTCGTCCCTCCGTAAACTCCCGTTAGAAGTAGTCTGTTGTATTCTTAACATACTAATAATTAGCGATATTGCCTCAGCCCATGAAACTGCTCGCTTAGCGTTCATCCCTAAAATTAACAATGCCACATCCCCAAGCGATCTGCGACCCCTATCTATTAGTTCATACTTACAACGAACGCTTAACAAAATTCTCTCTAGACGCCTCCAGAACTCTATTAAGCTTCTCCCAATCCAGCGAGCGTTTCTCCCCTATAATGGTACCTTCGAGAATCTTGCGGTTCTGGATGGTATCCTTAACGATGCCAAGTCTGCAGGACGTGAGCTCAGACTTGCCTCAATCGACCTCCGTAAGGCGTTCGACATGGTAAGTCATGACTCCGTCCTGTGGTCACTCCGGACTCGCGGATACCCGGAGGTATTCATTAACTATATCGAACGCTTGTACCTCTCTTCTAAAACTCTCATAGAATTTGGACAAGAATGTCGCACATTTCGGCCAACTAGGGGTGTTAGGCAGGGAGATCCTCTGTCCCCC
This sequence comes from Dermanyssus gallinae, assembly GCA_003439945.1. Taxonomy (NCBI): domain Eukaryota; kingdom Metazoa; phylum Arthropoda; class Arachnida; order Mesostigmata; family Dermanyssidae; genus Dermanyssus; species Dermanyssus gallinae. The sequence continues at coordinate 84,975 of QVRM01001273.1, read as the reverse complement.
CTCTTATTTAATCTAGTTCTCGACGACATTCTTTCAAAATTAGACCAAACTAATATCGGGTACCAACTTACTGATGACTTCCGCCTTATGGGCTTAGCCTTTGCGGATGATCTCATCCTCCTAGCCTCCACGAAATCCACTCTCCAACGGCTCCTTAATATTGCGGACCCACTTTTAAAATCCCGAGGCCTTGAAATTAATACTAATAAAAGCTTTACTATCTCCCACCTATTTAATAGGAAGGAAGGTAAAGGTTTTATCAATACCGTATCAGAATTTAACGTTGGAGATCGGCAATTGCCAGCTAAAGGTATGAGCGATCGATGGAGATATCTTGGAGTCGACTTTGACAGCAATGGCAGAGTTGACTCCACCAAGGATATACTCCTTAACTTACTCAACAGACTCACGATAGCTCCCCTTAAACCCCACCAAAGACTCATATTTTTGAAAGACTTTCTCATTCCCCGTCTCCTATATAAACTGGTCTCCGGTCCCAGACCATCTTACGCACTCCTTAGTGACCTAGATAAAGAGATCAGAAAGGTTGTTAAGTCGAAATGGCTTAAGCTCGAAAACTCGGTGCCGAACGCCTACCTGTACACGCACACAGCACACGGCGGTCTGGACATCCCCTGCCTCCAAACATTCATTCCCAGAATCCGCCTCTCCCGCCTGACAGCACTACAACACTCCACGCACCTTGGGGTCCAATGGATGCTAACCACCGAGCACTTTAAAAAAGATCTTGCGAAAACAAGACTTCTTTGCGAGCGCTTGGGAACCTCCATTGAGACCGCTACACAAGAGACCGATTACTGGTCTCAACAACTACACAACACGTTCGATGGGGCACATTTTAAAAAAGCACACGAAACGCCCTTTGTACATTACTGGATTAAGGGTATGCCCTACCTATCTGGTAAGGAGTATTTAAACCTACTAAAGCTCAGGATCAACGCACTACCAACGCGTGCCAGATTGGCCAGGGGACGCCCGGGCTACAACAAACGTTGTAGGCACGGGTGTCATGCGCCTGAGACGTTGGCTCATGTCGCTCAGATGTGCGATATAACACACAAACAAACCATAAAGAGACATGACGACGTCTGTGATCGCGTGGCGCGTCTTCTCCGCGAAAGGGGTCATGAGGTGGTTCGTGAGCGAGTATTCCGTCGACCGGGCGCACCGGGTCTAAAGCCCGACCTCGTAATAACAACACCTACCGAGGTCTGGGTTTTAGATGCCGAGGTTTGCGGCCCGAACCGGGACCTGGCAAAAGCACGGCAAGACAAGATCGCCAAATATGACGTCGAGTTCCTAAGAGCGGCGCTCCCCTACCCGCAAAAACCTCGCAGATTCGGATCCATCACTATCTCTATGAGTGGTGTATGGGACTCCGAATCTGCGAGGACGCTCTTGGGGCTCGGCGTCACGAAGAGGAATCTTATGGATCTCACCGTTTTAACTTTGCAAGGAACCTTGAGGATATATCGCTCGCACCGGATCCATAAGAGCGGGGGCTACCATCAAGCAAGGACACGGACAACTGATTCTTAACTTCACGTGACACCTTTTTATTACCATTTTTATTAAGGCGAGCACTGCCGAGTGTGCAAACGTATTGTAAATGATTAATAAATCATCACAATATTTTCTAGAAGGGTGTTTCATGCTAGACCCAATCGTAAACGCGTCAACAAGCAGCTCTGCCGAGTGTGCGATGTGGAGTGTGCCATTGAACGTCGCTTGAACGTTTTATGAACTGTTTGGATACGTCTCGTTCAGCAACGAAGTAATGGGATGTGTGTCATTTTTGTTTCACCGTTTGTGTGTTCTGTACCAGGAATTGTCGGAAGGAAAGGAATTACTGATGTTGGTGCCTATGGCCGCGTCAGATGCCGAACCGCTTAACTTCGGCCAGAGCTCTACTCAAGCTCTAACTCGACGTCTGAAAAAAAAAATGTCGGTAATGGGGGACCGCATAGTTAAGCCTTTTAGATCAGCACTGAGGAATCTCTTCTCCAAAAAATACACCGACAAGGGCACGCTAAACGCCGAGGATGGATGTGCAGTGCATTATTGAGGTGGCAGAGAAAAAATTAATCTCGCTTATGGACCAGTAGCTATGTTCCTTCAGGCTGGATACCATAAACGTATGGAGTTCGAGAAAAAATTGTACGCATCGGCTGTTGAAGCTTTCGGTGCAAGGGTAAAGAGTGATCACCCAATATCCGAACTTTATGTGATTTCTGTGTCTCTATTCTCTGCGGAATGCAAAGCAGCCAACGATGTTCTGCCTAGAAAAGCCTCTTTGGACAAGTCCATTTTCTCTGCGTTTTCCATGACATTCGCCCAGCGCAGAATCGTACCAAGTGGCAAATATAGCTATAAAGGCGAAATCGCTGGAAAACTGCTGCTATTCTAGCAAGTAGAATTAAATCTTGGTTGTGAAGACTGAAAAAATGGCAACCTGCACACCACAACAAAACTGCAGCCTTCAAATCAGCGCTACTTAAGCAGCCAAACTTCATTTGCTCAGATGAGCTTAACGCGTCCAGAGTTTGCTCTGCACGACCGTGCTCAGGTCAGAAGAATCCACCATCCTCTGAATCCACCGACAGATCAGCGAAACGTAGGCAGGAGAACGGCACTCGCCAAGGATAATGCATCTGCTCTACACAACCAGAGTATAAGCATCGTGGCAGCATACGTTCGTTCACCCAAGAAAAAGTCGATCTTTGAGCTGAGAGGCTGGGACATTTAACCAGAAAAGAAGCTTCTTCACTATAGTGGAGACGTTTTTACGCAGCTTACGCAAAGTGCCTGCCGCAGTTTTGTTCATTGTATGTGTGAACTTCAGATGCTGGATCGTCGGTCCGCCTACTGACCCGGCCTTTATCAATCACAAGCTCTGTAGTTGACGTTTTCGCAGCAAACGTGAAGGTCAACAAGATGAAATTCGCTGCAATTAATCACTTGCTGAGAGAGAGTGTTAATATCAGGTCGCACATCTCAGTTGCAATGTAAGTAGAAAGGCGTTTTATACCTCTAAGAGTATCCCTTGAGATTGAAGAGCACGCTTAACATCTCGTGAATATGGTTAAGTCCTTAGTCACCCCAGTGCACCGCAGAACAAACTCACGTCCGTGGTACAATCGACTTAATCGCTTGGCAAAAAGAACTCAGAACGCCGCGAGGCGCCTAGCAAGAGCTTACCCTCCGATAACACCCTTGAATGCCTACCTCAAGACTGTATGTAAGAACACCTACGATGAATGTATCTCGAGAAATCTGAAATAACCCTTCGCTGAGAGTCTGAGCGCCTACATCATAGTGGCCTCACTGCCTGCCCACTTAACTCGCCGCAATTAATCTACTATGTTGCAGGAATGTTTGGCGCCAGCGATTCCATACCCGGAGAACCCCGCTTGATCTATGCGGCCTAGAATGAGGTCACTTTCAGGGAAAGACAAAGTCTTAAAACGACCATCGAAGTGGAAGACGTGACCCTCGCATTTTAGGGTTTGAAGTGCAACAAAGCAGCGGGCCACGATGAAGTGAGTATTAAGAATCTAAAAATGCGCACCTATTTTGGCTCCATGCTGGACGTGTTTTCAACGAATACATACGCGCTAGCGTGATCCTGTCTTATTGGCTCGAAGCTATGCTGCTCGTCATCCCTAAAAGCAAAATTGACACAACCCAGCTGACTTCCTGGCGCGATATGGCGAAATAATAGCACATGCTACAAGTTGATCTTATCGCGGATCACCAGGATTACTAAATCGGTTCCTAGAGCTCTTGTTCCTACTAAACATCACGGTTTCCGACTAAATCGTTCTACGAGTAAAGCAAATTCCCAACCCATATACGCTGCGTTCGTCGATTTTAAAGCCATTTTCGACTCAGCACCCAAATACACAATTCTGCGAACCCTGACCGAAGTTGGTGTCCCGCCGGCCGTTCTAAACCTATTAGTGGCCATCCTGCAAAGCAACAAAGACAGAATAGATGACGATATGTTCAAACCCTCCTCTTCTCTTCACACTACGGGCGTTGCGCAAGGTGACAACTTGAGCCCGTTGACCCTTTGTCAGTCTCTATTAAGAATCTACGCAAGAAAATCCGAGTTGTATGCAGATGATTTCGCCATTTACGGAAAGAATCGCTTTTAGGTTTAACAAGCCCTAGCAAAACTTCACGCGGCCACGTCTGAGCTTAGACTAACCATAAACCTGACGAACGTCGAAGCCATGAAGTCCAGAGAAGCGGAGAAAAAGAGGCGGGCGTTTAGCTGCTAATGATAGAGTCCGTTTGGCCGGGTCCCACCTACTTTACGTTAGTGAATTTTCCACTTTGGGGCTGCTCCAATGCCCGCCTACGGTGACAATATAATCAAGAATGATCTCACCCCAGCCTACCTTAAGCGGCTAAAGAACCTAAACGCAGCGTACCTCAAGTGAGTCTTGGGCCTCCATCGTTCAGCCCGCAACGGTATTGTTTATCTTCTCACGGACACCCCCTATTCCTCGAGAAGCTAAGACGACGCTTCGGCCTGCTGGCACCTTCCAATTACGACAACGTCCTTAAAACGTGAAAATGCAAGTATGCTGAAATCGATGCGGATTTCTTCAACACCGGAGCAATTCAAAACCAGACATAAAAGGGGCCGAGCCGATATATCCGTCATGTGGTGACTAGGTTTGCCGTGCACGGTTTTCACCACGTACTGTGCGCGACACCCGGGTTCCATCGTCGTTATCATGTATATATATATATATACTTTAAGGTTTAGTACAATTCGGCGAGTCAAGCCCGGTGTCGTGGTGGGTTAAATCTGCGCCTCGCAGCCGGAGGAGACACATAGGTGCGCGGGTTCGAGCCCCACCGTTGCACATTTGTATTTATGGGGGTCCGTGTATGAAGCAATCTGTGAAAAACAGCTCCGTGGACGTCAAATCTTGGCTAAGGCTCAGCCCGAAAACTTTACAACTCGGCGAAAACGTTATTTTTTTCAATGGAACATGGAGGCGGGAATGTCTGTGAGAGTGAGAGCGAAATTACCAAAAGTGGCAGTATCCAGCTTTTTATCCTGACATATCTTCACCAATTTCGCATCTGTTGCATTCTACGTTAGCTTAAAGCAAAACAACTGTTGTATTAAAATCAATTATCAATAAATGAAATTCTTTACAATTCTGATATTTGGCTTTCGCGCTCAATTACTTATTTTTAGAAGACATTTCCTTGCCGCTTGTTCCATTGGAAAAAAATGATTTGTTTGGCAAGTTGTACTGGATCCCAAAGTTTGTTGGACAAATTCTAGGGGACCCTGAATAAATATATATAAAAAAAAATATATACACACATAAATATTGCTGAAGATTGTCAGCGGTGCTCCACACTTTGTTATCTGTTACTTATGTCCGCCTGGTGCGCACCTTACAAATGTCCACAGGTTTTATATACAGGCACGTTAATATATAGAGTGTAAGTACGTGCGCACATATATATACACCACTGCTAACGCGGAACTGTATACACAGCGCTCACTGGACATCATTAGACAGCGGCGTCACCAAGCAGCTGATATTGCAGGTCTTGTTATAGACAACTCAACTTGTAAACAATCGAGCTGGGTTGTAGCCGACTTTCGAATCGCGAGCCTCCAAAGTGTTGTAAATGTTCCTTAGCACACAATATATTTAGCGTCTTCTTTGCACGCGTTGTGTTTCCTGTTGTCACTGTTATCCAGTGCGATTTGTCGGCCCCTTGTGGGGCCCAAGTTCCTGCATTTTTTATACAGCTTTCGCGGTACCAAGCAAGTCGCGACCGCACCTAATGACTGCCATTGGAAGATATGAGTTAAGAAACAGAGCTTTTATAACTTGTTGAGGCTTTGCAATAACATTATATGTTCCTTATCAAATGTAGTATATACAGTCTATTATACTTATCCGTACAATAAGTACTATGGTAGGTGCTTAGATGGAGGTGCGCTTAATTAGCCAGAGAGCCTGCGATTGGCTCGGAGTAAAAATGATGACACAGAAAGCAAAGAGAGCCGCGTATATACAGGGCCTGCAAAGGGAAATCTCCACCACAATTTTAGATCAAAAGCAGTTACACTATAGAACTGCAATTGAACTAGTTCAGTGAGGAAATTATTTGGTGTCGAGGAATGTTTACATGAACACGGAGGAATACTACGGGGAAGAACACAACAAATCATTGGATCGGGGAAAAGTAGTAACGAGTACAACATACGGTTGGGGGGACAACAAGGGAAAACGGAACATGCTACAGAAGACAATGAAACAACAAGGAGACCAGCAGACATTTGAGCAGAGTACGACGCCGCGGAATGTAAGATCCCACAGCCGGGAAATGTCGGAACTGGATGGGGGTTGCGTGTGATCCGAGGGTGGCTATAAACATTGCGTATCACGAAAGATGTTGAACAGACGCCAGAAAGGAGAAACATCAGAGAGGGCAAGTAGAAAATAGGAAACGAGCACGGATAGTATTGCCACCGCATAGTATTTTCGGGCGGATAGTACTGCTAAATATTCGGCGTAGTAGGAGAAGGGAGCAAATGGGAGGTGTTGTATAGGCTTATAGCCAGAGAGAAGCGTAGATATAATGACAGTAACAGAGCCACATTTCTGTGACGCAGAAGTTTCACCGGGGCTACAATTGGTATAGGACGAATAGAATTACAGGAACAGAAAATAATGGATTTGAGGCAGTGCGTATATTTGTTAAGCCAAGCATAGTAACTTGGGAAAGTAGCAAGAGTTAGAACAAAAGAGTTAATAGTTGTTTATATTAAGGGGCTTAGCGGGATAATTCGAATTATAGAATAAACAAGGCGCCCAGTAATTCATCCAAAAAAGAAAACAATTGCACATTTCGTTATTAAAGGCGGCGGTATATAGCAGGCCTTAATGGAGGGATACAAGAACTATGTGTCTCGGAAACATAAACGTTCACATTCAACAGTTAGACGAGATCAACAACAACATTCAGCAGATTCAACAGTTAGTCAAGATATGAACGTGAAATACTATTCAACTGAGTATTAATAGATATCTATCAATCATATTTATTTCACTCATAGAGTGTGTACAAGATGGTTTATGTTATTTTTTTATTTCGATTTTTAACCAGCATTTGGTTCATACGCAATAGTATTACAGCTACACTACATTGTTTTTGTCATCCGTTTCGCCCTTGCACACTGTTAGGGGTGATACGGATCACAAAATTCTTCATATAGCTTGCATTTGCACGCGGTCTTTATTTTGTGAAACTCGGTTTGTGTGCATTACTTCATATGGAATTAACGTATTGTAATTCCGGTAACGAAGTACCCATTTTTACAACATGGTCCATTCCAGTAGTTAGTAGTCATCGCACCAGTCTTATGAAAACAAGTCAATTAACATGCACAAAGTTATATTCTCATTCAGCAAGATGATTGTCGAAGGCTTCGGTAAGGCATAAGACATTATAAGGTCTTTCACAAATGATGGTGTCGACGCTAACAGATAGACAGGCTTAGAACGGTAAGACGTAAAAGGGGGTTTTGTGTTCATAATGGCACCCGTAACAATGATTTGAAAAAGGCGGGTAATAACTACTACATCAATTACGTATCGTATTTTCATGCAAATTTTAAAGAGCTGAGTACAAAAAGGGTTTAATCGAATAGTAAAATTGGGGGATAGCAATGCGGATTTAGGAAAGGATACAGGTTAGACGACATTTTGAATGAGTCATTAACTTTATTCATGAGTACTTGCAAATACGCTCGAAGGTATACACCTTTGTACTGAGAAGATTGCCCAGAGGCTTGATCGGATAATAATAAAAATAATAATAATAATAATAATAATAATAATAATAATAATAATAATAATAATAATAATAATATGACGTGTATAGTAATTTATTTAATCAAATAACAAATATTTGCATGTAAAGTAAATAAAATTTAAAAACTGATTTTGTTAACAAGTAAGGCTTCTCTTGAAGGCTGGAGAATCGGGAATGGCGGTAAATAACGGAAGGAATTCTATTTCAAACAATGCATATATGATGGCGTGGTCCATTCTAAAGAAAGCGTGTAAGCGGAAAAGTGGAAAAGTGATGGCAATGTAAGGTCGCCTGTTTTGGAGTATACATAGGTGAATACATAGTCGGCATTCACAAGTGGAAACGCTTATGTATGCCGATGATTTAGTATTGTTCTCGCGAAGTCGCTTTCACTCGCAGCAGTCACTTGTAACTCTACAGCGCTATGTAAACCGGAACAAACTGAAGATCAATGCAAGCAAGACTAAAGCGATGAAATTGCGAGGTGAAGGAAGACTAGCCAAAAGCGATGAGCTTTGACTGGATACAGAAATGATCGAAATCGTTCCCTACTTTTCCTGGGTCGTGTTTTCTTCACGTGGCACAAGTTTCTCCAGGCATGTTGAAGAACGAGTTCGAAAAGGCCTACAATCCTTTTACAGTGTCAAGGACCCATACGGGCTGTCGATGGAGGTTGCTGTTCAATTGTTTAACCTGAAGATTGCACCCACAGCATCTTACGGTGTTCAGGTGATTTGGCCTTATGTCACGAGATCGAACTTACGGGCGTTTGATCAACTCAAAGCCAGTTGATTTCTAAAGAGAGCATTGAACGTCCACAGAACTAGCCTGAATAGGTTAGTGTACTGGCATCGTCGTTGATATTCGTTGAGGACTTACAGAGAATGTATAACCTGCCGAAGACGACGGTTTTTGAAGAACACGTCTTAGATTGAGAAAACAAAGTGGCCAACATCGACTTGCTGTTTTATGAAACGAATGCAATGACGTCGGATTTGTGGAGAGTCTGCTTATGAAAACCGGCATCTAATCACCAATTTTGCCGTCCACGGCTTCCATCTGAAGATCTGTGCGCGCGAGAAGTTTCATGAAATCTCGCCGGAGTGCATATGTAAACTTTGTGGCTGCCCGTGTGATCGATATCACCTTCCGCGTTGTGAAAGAGCAATTCCGCTGTCTCAACTCTGGAAATGCGATATCTATGATGTACATTCGTAAACCAATCCTTGGTTAATAAAACTACTACTAATATGCAGGAAGGAGGAAGAGTAGGACAGGTTATCCCGATGTATGATTATTCTTATATCTCCCATGAGCAAGGCGAACATGGGAGCGCAATGTAGGCCATTATTAGCCGCAGCCCCCTAGAAATATAAAACATTTTTAAGGAGGTTGTTTTTAATTCTAGACTATCCTCTGTTCCCTACGGGCTTGAAACTTAACCTGAGGTATATCTTTAATGCAGGGAGGGCCGGACATGTTAAGATATCTAGGATTTCCCCAACAGTCCTTGTGGCAGCATGGCCGCTGGTTTATCATCTATTCTTAATGAGCATCGCTCAAAGAAAATTCGACCAACAACAGGGATCGAACCGGCGAGCTGTAGCCCCCTGGTATATGGCAAGTGTCCACACTTCAGTCAAGTGAATAAAAAATCAATCTCAGGTGACAAGGAATAGTACGAATAAAAATAATCAGGTGACAATAAACTCCGTACAACATCAAAGGCATGGTCAACTAACGAAGTTTTGCCCACGAAGCCTAGTGTTTCGTTTCGACTTGAAAGAAAGGACAGGGTAGTGAAAATAAAATTATTTGATGTTACGATCACCTAAGGAAGTATATTAAGAATAGAAATCTTAAACTACATGGTAGTGTAGCCCAAATCTGCGGCAATCGATAAGATAGGGCGTAGGAACTCAGTTTATTTTGGATATGCGGCACAACAAATACCGTAACCCTTCGCAAACGTCTTGGGACCTGTTGGTACCAGATCGTGTGAGGTTTTGTAAGCAAGCGCGGCCGCTTCACGAACGTAGAGATTTAGGACTTATTTATGGCTATGGCTGATGTGGCGCCGTTTAGAGAAAACAGCACATATTGTATTATTTTGAATTACGTGAATCCTATGGAAATGCCAGCGTAATAGGATGTCATAACATCGTATAGGAAATAACAGGATTTTGTAAACAATGCATTTTTGAGTTAAAAACGTGCAATAAAGCATCACATTTTAGCGCCACATGATCTGCGTAAAAATGCTAGAATCAATTCCTATGTTAGCCTTGGCCTTATTTGTGTTCTCGAATAAAGCTTTCAACTAAATCGGTAGGTAAACATCTGGGTAAAGAACAGATGGTTACAACAATTAAACTCCGACGCTTCCGCTAAGAAGACGCCCAACTAAGTTTGATGTATGTACAATGGCTAGGTACGTCGACCGGTTCCTACGAAAGCCAATCTGAACTGGCAAGAAACCGTTAATGTTCTCTAAATCAATCATATTTATTTCACTCAAATAGAGTATGTACAAAATCGTTCATGTTATTATTAAGCATAAATACTTGTTGTCCTGCCGTTCCACCGAGAGAAGAAGTGTAAAGGTCTTCGTTGCAGTGCCGGACAATCAACCGCGTGGTACTTAGAGGATTGCTGCGAGCAGAACCGACAAATACACTGAGTAATATAGTCATCATGAAACTCCCTACGGGAGCATACGAGGTGATGGGACCCGTGTACGATGTACCTGGTATATACATGCCTGTCATCGCAGGCCACCCCGGCCCACAACGAAGGAGACTTAAAGACGTCGAGCGAGACTCCGTCGCTGCTTCCGTGAATTTGCGTCGCCACTCTCCCAAGAAATGGTAACGTGGCTCCGTCAATGGCATACGCAGCCTAAACCGAAGCATCTCTACCATCGGCGCCGACAATACATACACGAAGCGGCTTCTCGCCTTGAAATGTTCTGAAAAAGATACCTTAGACTAACGAATTTTAAAGGACCTTCGAGATATAGTCCACCACCGAAATAGGGCTTTAGCCCTGTGTAGTTATTATTATTATTATTATTATTATTATTGCTGGAGTCGGACTGACTACGGAAAAGCTAAAACATGCTAGATACTGTGGAAATGTAAATGCAGTGCGTGCCAATGCTAAAACACGATCTCTGTACATTTTAATTCTACCTATCACAATTAATTTTTTGTACAGGAAAGAACAACGGTACAGAAGAAAACCTTACAAGACGTATGAAAACTGAGAATCTGTAGGAAAGATAGTTGATGCAAATGTCACCATAGAACTAGTATTTGGGTCTCACCATTTATCTGTCGAATCTTAAAATGTATAATGCTAGAGTAAATTATGATAAAGGCTGCCATCATCAAGTGCATTATGCAATTAATCGAGAAAACAAAATGAAATTAGTGGAAACTAAAAGCAACACGCCAAATCATGGTACATGTTTGTAGCTAGATCAGCAACGGTATTTAACGTGGGTCTGCCTCACCAATTAATGCTGCAATGGCAGTAGCACCTGATACCGCTGTGACTGTACATCCAAGCAATTGCTTTTTAGAGGAGTTATAACTTGATTGATTTTTCTTTTGTGCGCATGTGACAAGCAAAACAGGTGTCGATTCGTTAGGTTTTCTCAGGGTTTCACCGCTATGAGGGGGCTCTCTACTATCAGGTAGATCGTCGACTAGGCGATGACGTAGGCGGAGGTGTGGAAGCAAGCGACGAACTGTTTCAACGCCATTTTGACACTCGAGGGCACTTCGGAAACAGCCAAACGGAGTCTCGACGCACCTAGGCTGGTTTAACTTCGTCTTGTTTTTGCCTATCTGAATGACTCTACAGTGGTACGTTTAGATAGGAAGGGGCAGATAAAACTCTGACGGCAGACTGCTGGAGCATCAAGTATTCCCGAAACTTCCCAGTGTTCTAGATGCCGTGTACTTTGAAATCGTTAATACCTTCATTAAAAAAAAAAAAAAATATATATATATATATATATATACCCTACTACAAACACGCCTTGAAAAATAAGATATAGAAAAATACAATCCACAAAACACATGTCGCAAGAAATATACCCAAGAATCTATAGGACATAAGGCATCACTGGGGTTGGCACAAGTCATGCATGATATATATACTACACACGTACCTGCTAACGAGACCAAACACTTCACACTTGCCGAAATACGAATAGGCATGGTATGGTTGTCCTAATAGAATGCTATCAATTTTACTTCAAGGTTGCGTCAAGGGCAAGCCTCCGTCTTATAATATGTCTAGTCTGCGCGCTTTTTTGCCCACGAAAATAGATCATCTACCATCTTTTATGTTTAATATTGCGAAGTGGCCTTGCCACAAACGATATGACCACTATATATATATATATATATATACGTACATCCGTTCGTGGCGAATCTGTGCACGTTAAGCGCACGTGTGTATGTACGCGTGTACGTATCTATATGTATGTGTCGTGCGCTGCCCGAGCAGATTTTGGCGCAGTCAGTATGGCTGCCTCAAGAAAGTTAGGTTATGATGAGTCACCCCCCGTCTATCTGCTAGTCAAATGGGTGCACGCACCATAACCTCGCGATGAAGCGAGATTCGCAACGAGAGAAGAGAGTGATGACAAGCGAGTGAGTAGCACAGAAAAAGACTACAGACCAGCCGTCGGCGCAAGAGCTGTTTTGAAGCAAAATTCCAGTGGGCACTATCACATTCCGACGGCTTCAACACCTCGGGTAGTTGTTGTCGCCACCGCGAGAAAAGGGTATAGGGCTGGATAAGGTGGGGTAGACGACAACGACGGGTTGTCGTCGAGCAGCAGTAGTTCTGTGTAGAAAACACAAAGCGACAAGAACCGTTCAGAACATCAGCGATACTCGGAAGAATCTTGAGTTTAAGTGAATTCCTCCCCTTTGGGTGTTCGGCTCGCCGGTACTGCTGTCGGCAGCCTCAACACCGGCGGCCTCTGTCAACGGCGACGACGACCTCTGTTTGTCGACACAGAGGTGGAGGACGCGCGCGCACACACGAGAGAAAGACGGGGCGAGTACTGAAATCTCGACAGAAGAACCCCGCACCGAATATCTCCTGTCTTCCTTTTCCGAGCTAGCTCCCACCCTATCATGTCTCTCTTCTTACCAAATACAAAGATCGTCGTAGCCGCCGCCGTCGTCGCTGCTGCTGTTGCTGCTGCTGCGCCTGCTCCTGCTTGCCGGGCCGGCCAACGAAACGCGTTTGGGGCCTTTTTTCCCCTTTTTCTTCTACTTTCCTTTTTGCTTCTAGCTCCATCTTGTTCTTTCGAATGTTGATATGGCCGCATAGCAAGCCGGTGTTGCTGCTGCTGCTGCCGCTGCAGTCGCCAATGTCTTCGTCGTCGCCGTGGTCTTCAGTAGGTCGGCCTAGCACCAGCGGGGCAAACTGCTTTTCGCTGTAACTGTCGCTTGGTTACCCGTTTGCTCTTTGAGATCTCGGCAGCGACGTAGCTCGTCTTTTTCCCATCCTCTCTCTTCTCCCTACCTCTCTCCATCCCTCCCTCGTTGTTCGTCGTTCGCGTCGACGCGCGTCGCACTGCCACTGCCGGCAGATGCCATCATAGAATACGATCTTCTGGCGGGAGACAGGTCGCGCTTCAAATCATTCGTCGACGGCCGACGGTCCACGGCCGACGCCGCCACCGACGACAACAACGACGTTGGCGTCTTCTTTACAAAGCTCTTCCAGAAAAACATTTTTCCTACAGGCAGCCCGAGTCGCCCAGGAAGGACCCAGTGACTCGACGACGAATGATGTACACGCCATCCTGTGTCACCGCCGTCCTTGAGTTCATACACATTCAGCTAGTACATCAAATGTTCTTATGTATGCATCTAACTTGTGTAATTATATATATATATATATATATATATATAGGTATATTAATATATATATATATATATATATTTATATACATTTATATAAATATATATATATATATATATATATATATATTTAATGGCATAAAGATTGCCCGTTAAAATAACACAGACAGTCAGCAGTAGATAATGTAACGCAACTGGGCAAACCCAAGGCAATAATAGTTTGAAACACTGTCTAAATGGACTCGAAGAATAACGATTGACTATTGGCTGAAAGCAAATTGACAGTACGCAAAACATGTCGGCAATCTGATCGGTAATTTGCTATTGCTCGGGTCAGTTCTAGCCAATAATATTTTTATTATATTTTTATTATTAAACAAATACATTTTTGTCTACATAATTTTTATCCCATCTGGATACACTTCATGAATAAAATGATTATGCGGTAGCTTGAAGCCGCAGCATAACTATTGTACTGCAAACAGTTGTGTGCAAGTATTTCAGAATGGTTCTGCTCTACGCGTTAGGTCTTTTAGTATGGAGACTGCACGTCATCAGCTGGGTTGACTACCCTATGCTGCTATTTCGAAACATATTGAGCTGAGAAAAGAAAGCAAGCTTGAGGTAAACATTTAAGTTAACTTTGAGTCAATCGATAGACCTGCTAGCTATTTACAACTACTGCACTGGGTAGGCCGCGGCCGCAAACTACCCAACAACTACTGAGCATCTACAATAGAAATAGAGTGAAAAACCGCGAATAATACTGCACAAAATAGACATCGGAATAAAATTGCTTAATAATATAGCTTAGCGGGACTGCTTAGGAGCGATGGGTATTGACCCTTAGATGCACAACCCCCGATAACAGATGCTTGTATTCGGTTAGCGTCTATACTAACAGTAAGTTAGTAAAGCAACACTGAACCCGCATTACGGGGGCAGGTACCTGTATGACAAGTGTTGCCTTGCGAGACTCAGTTTAATTATTATGCTAACTTTTACCAATTCTTGGCAACGACGATTGAATAAAAAAGAATAAAAGGTGCCTTTGTTCATCTAATAAAGGATAATAAGTAACTGGCCACAGTAGGGCCTGTGCAGTCGTTCTGTTATGAATATCCCTAGCCACGTGCCAGGCGTATTGCTTGCACAAACTTAAGCAAAGATATAAAATCTTCGAGACATAAACTGGTTCAAAGTTGGCTCAAATTCGGCTAAACGTATCGCTCCGATTGAGCTTTGAAATTCTAGCCGGACGCACGTTTTATAAATACTTTCTTCAAGTATATTTCCAGACTTAAAATTATTTTTATCAACCGTAAAAAATTAATGTGACTCAACTGGATACCATGATAACGTATTGAAAATGCCAGGCTATGGCTGGCGCGGACTTAGGAAACCAATTCAGAACTCGACTTTGCTCATATTTAAATATGCAGATTATACGCAAGAAGTTGATATAACAGTCGAGCCCGGTGGCGTGGTGACATGCGTCTACGCCTCGCGACCGGAGGAGACACATAGGTGCGCAGGTTCGAATCCCACCGTTGCACATTTGTATTTATGGGGTCCGTCTGTGAAGCAATGCGCAAAGCAGTCTCATAGACGTTAAATCTTGTCTGAGAATCAGCCCCGAAAGGTAGTTGATATAACAGCTGTAAGCGATCTTCAATGTTATATCTATTTTTAACTTTATGCTGCATAGCTGATTACATCACGTTTTACCAGCAATACATGTAAGATTTAATGCGCATAGTTCAAACGACAAGCTGATGATCCGCCGTTGTATATAAATGTTGATTACGTAGATTAGTGATCAGAGGTACCCGATGTGTTAGTTGTCGAGCCTATATATATTTAGTTTTAATGCGAATATGTTATCTAAGAAAGATACATTGATTGGAATAAAAAGGCTAAATTAAAAATCTCACTCAGAACCAACAAATGTTGTCTGAGGCGTATCAAGGCCTGTTTTGGTAGAAATATATATAAGATAATTTTATTCGGAGGCTTTTGTCTCTCGTAGCGCTTGATTTTGAGCGGATTTACGCATTGCGAGGAGACCTAGATTCTGCTTAAGCTAAGCAAATGTATATTTTATACTAAAGATGTGAAACTGTTGCGGCCCCTTGGTAAGACAAATTTTGGAGTTACGTATCGAAAAATATATTCATGTACAACGACAGGAAAACGCTTTTGTTGAGTAAACACCATGTGGCGATTAACACCCCGACTTGAAAATGAGCCGCTAACAACTATTGACAGAACACTGTCGCCATTTTCTAACCTGAGGTCGGCAGACGTACATGATCTTCCAGAAAGATTTTAAAGTCAATATAGGTAATTATGGAGCTTGTTTGAAGCATGGTCTCTGAGGTCTTGTTTTAGAGTGAGGGTTATATTTCCAAAATCCGCGACACTGGTGTTGTTGCCCGACATAGGAGCACAAAATGTGTTATTGCGAGACAACCAGTCTTCCTGTACAGAAAGCTAAAACAACCAGTCTTCCTGTACTAAGCACATCGACGTGTTTCTAAGAAATTTTAGCCTAGAATATTAGAATAAAGTTTACATAAATTAAGTTTTCTTCTTAGTTTTCACGCCAGTACCTCAAAATCATATACCTACAACCTTTTACAGCGCTCAAAACTAACACATTTATTCATTTCCGGAGGGCATGTCAAAATTGAGTACATGCATAAGTGATCTATTCTATCAGGTAAATCACTTGTCACAGTTCTAGAAGCACACACAACTACATTTTATCTTATAGTAGCTACTCGAATGTGCATTTACGAACCATTCAGTAGATTCGGTAGCTAGAACGCCAGCTATGGAAGAGCGCATTCTTCAGGCGGTAGCCGATCGTCTTTCAGCAAGCACGATGGAGGTGGCCAGAAAGGTTGGTGCGAGTTGCAGACCGTCCACAGGGTGATAATAGCCAAACGACTATATTTGCACCGACGGCAGCATCAAGCTCAGCTGGATCCAGATTACGAGCGACGGATTTTTTACTGTAGCTTGTTTCTGTGGTAAGTATAGGCCAATGCGAAGTTCCCTACTCTTGTGTTTTTCACCGGCAAAACTTGCTTTTCATTAGAGGCACATCGCCTATTATTAAGCAAGTGAGACAACAGGCAAGAAAGTAGAAAAAAAAATATTTTTTGGGGTCACAGAACTCAGTGATTACTCAAATAATTTTTGTGTTTTGCGAACTAGCCTTGTATAGTATTTAAAAGTAAACCCACACTCATTTGTTTCTTCTATATACTAGGCTTCCACCTTGCGCAGGCAATGTCAGAGGGGCGTCGCCTTCAACACAGTGAACTAAGAAGTAGTTGGAAAAGCGATCAAAAGAAAGGGAATTTCAATCTACCTGCGTCGGTTAATGTTTGCTCTGTCTGAGTGACCGAAGTCCAGTTACAGGGGGGCTCGACTTTGGGACCCGTGCTCTGGAACTTGGCCTATAACGGAGATTTCTCAAACGGGGTGAAGATGTACCCCGACGTGCTCCCGCACATGGTGACGGCTAGGACCAATAACTATCTACAAAGCACCGCCAATGAAGCCTTTAGCCAAATGAACGAGTAGATGGAAAACCATTATATTGAGCTCGCACTGGAAAAGCAGAGACTATGTATCTAACATACTGAAAGAGGACAAAGGAGTAAGACCCATGACGGCGGGCCATCTTGCAAGAATGAGAAAGGAGGCAAAGTACTTCGGGGGTATCCTTGAGACTTACGGGATTGGTGCATGTAAAGCATGTGACTGATAAAGTCAAAAATATCTCCTTGAACGTAACGAGTATTCTGCCGAGGGCCGGTGGAGTATCGGAAGCCAAAAGAACACCGTTAGCAACAGTGGCGGAATCAACGGCGCGATACGAGGTAAGATCAGCGCAACGAACGCTGGCGATCAGTGTAAGCATCGCATACCGGACCGTCGACCAAAGCCCTTCTGGCCCTAGCCAAGATGCTGCCATGGGACCTGCTCGCGGAAGAGAGACGTAAACACTTCCTAGACGGAGATTTGAATCTGACCATAATCCATGCTGAAATCATGTTGTTGTCAGCTCTAATAAAGTGTAGACGTCTTTTTGTCGCGGCTCTGTGTGGTTGGGCATGTAATGAAAGTGCGATGATAACCGAAGAATCGAGTCTCGGATATCGTCGCATTAATTGAGTCCTCGTAACTCCTTGCACCCCAGGGATTATAGAAAGGTCGGTATTACAGCACAGGCTAGTTTTCGATTGCTCTTCGCCTCTAAGAACGGAACGCTGCGGCAGCTGTGCTTCCGTCATTTTAAGATCTGGTTAGTGCGGACATGCCCTTGTATTGCTCGGAACAGCCCGGCAGACATATCTGTAGGAATGTCAGCTGCGGCACCACAACAACAAAAGAGCGCGACAAATGCAACACCCATTTATGTTGGCGACTAAAAGCAGCCGCTTTTCTCCCCGCCATCCCTCAGCCAGCGTCTGGAAGAGTCGCGCGTGAGTCCGGTATGTGCAGTATGCCAGGAAACCGCTCAGGGTAAGGCCAACCTAAGCGGTTTGCCCATCCATAGCATGGTGACAGAGACGGAGAACCACATTAAGGCTGCCAGTGAGCCAGTGTCTATTTTCCTGCAAGCGGGATATTACGAATGTATGGAGTTCGAGAAAAATAAATTCGTCGCAGCGGTTGAAGCATTGGCACCAAAAGTGCACGTCTCTTGCCTGGGGTCTTTTTTTGTTCTAGGAGGTTTCGGGAATGCATGATGCACATGCGCCACTAGAAGCCTGCGTGACTAGTGTGGGACTCGCAAACCCACTGAATCCGGATTCCTCCCAACCCCCCCCCAGGTATTACTTTGGCATTACTTCGAAGCTGTGGGAGAGGCGTCTCTGCCGATCTACTTTACTCTATTCCTGACTATCATCCCGCATGTCTACCTGCGATTGGATAGGGGAATGCCATTTTGTAATTCGTCCTGTGAGGTTGCGTCGAGACCATGAGGGCCCGGCTCCTGCCCACCCCCCTCCCTCGGCTCCTCGTCTCGACCGCTCTCCCGAGAGACCCGCTCAAACCTCTCCCGCCTGGCCGTTTTCTTGGCTGTCTTGAGTGTCAAAACGGCGTCGAACGAGTTCGTCGCCTCCCACGTAGTAGTACGCAGATATCGCTAATGGCCTTTTTGATCCTTGACATGTAGCTCTGGAACTAGCCGTGTTCGGTCAGAACCTGAGTCGTCCAGTAGGAAAGCTCCCCGTGTCGGCGGTGATACCATACCCTGAGGTTTCAGACTCTTGGTCCAGCTCTCTGTGGTCGTACTGGGTCTTGCCTGCGCCCATTCCTCATGCCAAGCCAATAAGGTAACACTCTTGGCCCTGGTGAGATCCAGACCTTCGTCTAGATACATTTTACTTCGTTCAGCCACTAAAAGGTCCCATGGCAGCACCTTGGCTAGGACCCGGAGAGCTTCGATCGAGACTGTTCCATACGCCCGGCTTACCCTGATTGCCAACGTTCGTTGGGTCGACCTTAGTGCTTCCCTATTTTTCGCCGTCCGCATTGCCAAGTCCCCCAGACTGGGGCTGCGTATAGCGCCGTTGATTCGGCCACCGAGGCCAGGAGCCTTCTTTTCTCCTCAACCACCCCACCGACCCTAGGCATGATCCGCGCCAGGTTCAGGGAGACCCTTTGGGCCTTTTCGGCCACGTACTTCACATGTGCCGATCCGGTCAGTCCAGTGTCTAGCATGGCCTCAAGGCAATTTACCTTCTTTCTGATTTCTATCGGGGGGCCCGCCATCACAAGGTTAATGCCGGCCGTCCTCTTTCTGCCTGTTAGGTACATCGGCCCCGTCTTGTCGGGCTCCAATTTCAAGTGATGGGACTCCATCCACTTGAACACCATTGACAAGGCCTCATTGGCGGCGCTCTCCAGGGCTCTGTGACCTGTCCGTACATCTGTCCAGACAGGATTGTAAAGCGGCCAACGATATGCTTGCGATTAAATACAGTGTTCTCTTCTTCGTACTTCCTCTTACCATCACGCAATGATAAGTGGTCAAGAGCGGCCGTTATTCGTACAAGGGGGTCGCCAAAAATATTGCGTACCACATTGCCAGAAAAATCAAAAGTTTTCTAGGGGTGAATCTCAGGAAGCCGCAGCGAACCGGACACCCGCGCCCCAACCCAATCCGGAATTGAGAGCCACGTCTTAGTGCAACGAGAGCCAGGGCCCGCGATTTTCGCTCAAAAACGGCAGGTCTAATAACAAGGTCAGGTTCGCCGGTCGTGACCATTATCAAGGAATACCAAGATCGATCTAACCACGCCGCACCGGTTCCAATTCCAGGATTGATAGGTTAAGATCAGTGCATTAGTAGCAGCTTCCGGTACCTCCAGCAATCCTGGACTTCCTCAGACGAACTCTAATGGCTGCATCGCAGCAACCCGCTGCCAGACGCAGCGTCTCCAGCAACCGGAGGAAACCCACTAGCCGTCAGCGGAGCAGGGTCGGAGCGGGAGCCGTGAAAGTCGCTAAAGATAGCATAGTGGAATAGCAAGAGCGCTACAACCGTATCGTTGCTCGCACTGTTGGCTTTGAATGGTCTTGATATACTGGCTCTGCAGACACACTCCCCTGACGGAAACGTAGGCATCCGCGCCATTTGATTTCTAAAATTTCCACGCCTCCCACTACTTGTCTCAAAGGAGTGCCGGTCTCGGACGACCCAGCAGTAGAGTGTCCGTGCTGTACAATCATAGAGTGAGGGACCTTACCCCCTGCCTCGTAGGGGACAATCTCGTAGCCCTACGAGGCTCTCACTTTCGACTCATAGCGATCTACGCAAGGCCTGCGCACTCAAAATCTACTCACGCACTCCGAAAAATCGTTCGGCGGCATTCAAGCTATGCTTCCGTCTGCTAATCGTCTCGGGAGATTTCAACACTCGTATTGATTTTCCCTCTTCCAGTCACACGAGAGCCCTACGTGACACCCTCGCTGACTATGGTTGCTGGATAGTTACCCCGACGTCACCTTCAACTTTGTCCAATCATTCGGAAAGCTTGGTCGTCGATTTCTTAGCAGTCAGTTTAGGCGAGGACAGAGTAAACTACATTGGCAGCGCAAATCGATCGAGGTTCAGCGCGGCAACGCTGCGGCTGTGGAAGGGTTTCTTTCGGCAGCCGTAGAGCTTCTGGAAATCCCGCAGAAAGTGTTTTTAATCACTATATTTTTTTGCTAATGACAACAAATTGACCGGTATATATTTACGTCATAACTACATTGGACATAAGAATTTTTTTAGGGAAGGCGGTCTCATTCGAGCATCTATCCCTAGTGCTCTAAAATGCAAGGTGCACGAAGACACATCGAGAGCCCTTACCGATTTCGGATACTAATGGCGTCGAGCAATATGCTGATCGCCTTGTGGAGATCCTTCAAACGTTTACTTGCTTTCCCAGGTAAAAAACACAGAAGACCCTTTATCTGCTGGCAGTCCTGCAACCTGCGGCTAGGCCGCTTGCTGCTGTTTTCCGAACGATCTGCTGGCAGATATATACTCAGCAGAAGAAAAAGTACCTCGAACATTAGGAGGCTTTCCTCCTGGCATACGTAGAATGAGCTTCATACAGTGGCTTACACCCGGTAGGCAGCCCTCGTGACTAATTAACTCCGTCGTTCTCGTCAGACGTTTTATCAAAATGTTTGTACCGAAGACACGATCCCCCGCGGATCATCACTGTATGCCGCTGTATGGGACAAGAAAACGACAGGGCACCGTAGCGAGCTCAAGGAAGACTTCACGGGGTAAGGAGATACTGCCGGTGTTCTCGCAAACAACTCAGTTTGCTTAAGAGACACTCTAAGTCCACTCTTCTTCTCCGCTTTCTTGAAGGACCTGCCAAAACAAATTCGCGGCTGCAGAGATGGCGTTAAGGTCTTAATATATGCCAACAACGTAACCATCTATGTATAAGAGTAGCTGTTTTCACGTCCAACAGGCGTTGGCCAGACTCAACCCAGCCGTCTTAGAGTTGGGGTTAACAATTTGGTGAGACAGATGCACTCAAGTTACATAGAGTGGGCAGGGTCGTTAGTACGGAATTTATTGTCGTAGGCAAGCGGGGGGCTACCAAAATAAAGAGAGCCCCCCGCTTGCCTACGTCAATAAATTCCGTACTAATTCTGCCGTCGAATGGGGTAGGTTCTCGATGCCTGTCCCATCCGCCTCTTTGACCTGAAGATTGCCCCCGTCGCTTCATATGGGGTAGCTTTAATATGTGCGCGCCGGACTTTCAGAAACCTTGACCAGCTGTATCAGATAAATGCAGCCTTCCTGAAACGGACTCTCAGACTACAAACGTCAATGCGCAACCGTCTCGTCTACCTGTTAGCAGACTGTCTACTCCTCATAGAAGACCTGAGGAGCCGTTATAACCTTCCTCGCACCACAGCTTTCAACGACTGCACTGGAAGATGGGAGGTAAAGTTTTCCAAACTCGGCCTGGAATTCCCTCATACTGAAGCGATGACAAATGGAAGAGGCGAGAGCGTAACAACAGACGTGTAATATCACGGTTTGGAGTGCACAGCTTTCATCACATTCTATGTCAAAAGTCTGAGTTCCATGAACCATGTGAGACTCGTGTATGCCGGCGCTGCGGTGAATTTTGCCGAAGATTCCATGCCGCGAAATATATAGATATATATATGCAAATTACCCGCTGATCATCTTGGCTCAATTTGTAGTTCATTTAAGTGCTGTATTGTGGTTTACTTGCTGCTTAATTTGAATGAATAAATATACTTTTTTTATGTCATAATAATCATAATCATGAATGCCACTATCGCAACCTGGGGGAGAATGTGCTGATATAAGACCCGGAGAAACCAAGGGAAGCTGGACCAAGTATCTAATACCAGACCTCAAGGGGTGTGGTACTACTGTCAGAGTGATTAGCTATCTTATTGTACGACGCAAGTGCTGCCAGGCCACTGTCAGCTCCAGAGCTTAAAGAATAATGAATATTACAGAGGCTAACACGAACAACTCTGTGGCGCGCGGCTCTGGCAAGCCAGACTACGTGGGAGACGCTGCACGGCTTTCAGAGCTGGACGGGACGTGAGTTCCACCACCCTAAGAAGCCTCTCTACTGTCAGGAGGGTCATCAACTACATGATGATGAAGGCTAGTGCATAGATGGACGCGAAAAACGGGTTTGACGCCATTTTACCACATGTGGGGACTCCACTTATGGGGGGTAGGCAGAGGAAACGATGACGGCAGGTGGCCTCTCCCGTAGTTTTAGAGCCAAAGCCAATGAATGCCAAAGCAATACCGAGCTTGGGAGTGGGGAAGACCACGAGTTAATGGGTTGGACGGCCTAACACTAGTCACGCTTACTGCTCGTAACGTATGCATTACGTTAACTAATCAAGCAGTTTCGAAACCTTAAGAAGTCAGTATTTTTCTTTTGTTCTGGGAGGTGTCGGCAATGCATGATGGACATGCGCCACTAGCAGCCTGCGTGACTAGTGTGAGACTCGCACACCCACTAAACCCGGATTCCTCCCCACCCCCCCCCCCCAGACTCGGTCTTTGGCATTACTTCGAAGCCGTGAGAGAGGCGTCTCTGCCGTTCTGCTTCAATCAGCTCTATCCCTGACTCTTATCCTGCATGAAGAAGTCAGTATTACCAATGGTGTTAATTCGAAACATCAGCAAATAATGTGACAGAGGTCGCACTGCAGTACCAATTGAGTTATAACGGTTAACTAGCAGGTCTATTAAGGCCTTTAGTAAGCTACAATATAAACACCTTGCCCACAAGGTCCAAAAGCTAGTTGGCCATTATCAAAGTGGAGTTTTTTTCTAGGTACACTTTAAAGTACCATCTGTTTTGAAGGTACCATATGAGTTTCTGATTTACGTAGAAAGTCTTACTAATCATATTCTGTATCGTGAGAATACATATCTACATAGCTCACACTCGTTGCAAATATAGTAGTCGTTGTTTTACGAATGAAAGTTTAGCCTAAATTTGACACATATAGTCGTGACTAAGTCAGCAGCTTTGAGGCATTATTGTTCCTGAAAAAGATCAAACAACTTGCTGGTCAAAGAACGTAAATGTACCTTCTGACTATACTTAGTGACATTCTTCTTGCAAACAATTATTTGGTGAACGTTGTTTTTTTGCATAACCATCTAGTGATGACATGTCGATTTTCGTAGCCTAATCCCGTTCAGCTATCCCAGCTCATTGCTTTGGTACTGTAGAATGACGAGACAATATCTGCCATCTTTGACTCTCAGTCAGCCAAATGCTCTTCAAGCGATCACCTGGGGAAAAACATATCTGTAAGAAAACATAATTGTGAGATGCTTCCAAAAAGGCAAGGTAGAAATATCAGATAGACGAGGCGTCTGCGGCTACTGGAGTGAAGTCTTAAAGGAGTCTTTAGAAAGGTAGCCTTAATTTGATGTGAGGTGAAGAGGTCATAGGTCTGGCTTTTAGTGAGGAATATTTAAACTATTTATCTCATGATGTGGTTGAACTTACTCCTTCTTCTTGTAGAAATCTTATATGAATGCGGCTCCGTGCGATATCGAGTGGATTTTACAGCAGTGTTTTATCACGGGCCTAATTCGTCAAAAAGTGTAAGCCAAACCATTTTAAAATGACGCATAGTTATTCATGCATGAGTTCCATTATAAAGTTCTGATTTGCTTCCTGTTTATATTGACCAGAGCTATAGGCGCAAAACTCCACTTACATGTACGTTATTTTTTGTGTGTATGTAGCGTATACTTTTGATTCGTACTGTATATATTTACACCGTTTCCCCTAAGACACTACCAGTATTGTAATATTTGCCTGCATTCAGGAGGTCGTGGGTTTGAGACCGGCCACTCTTAAAATAGTTTTTTATAGTTTCCATTTTAGACAAGGTGAATGCCGGAGTGGATTATAATCGACCATGATCGGACAAAAACGCGGAACACAGATGTCTCAGTAAAAGGAGACGGTGCATTACCATCCCCCCCCCCCCATTTCTTTAATGCCTTTCTAATATTCCGGTTCACCGACAACCAAGTTCACCGGTTGTCACAAAATCATCTAAACAGCCGCAGGGAACGCTGCAAATAATATAACGAGTTTCTGGCAACGCTTTGTAGCTACGCTAGTGATATCTATATCTATCGATCATAGCTACGCTAATGATAACGCTAGAGTCTGCTGCTGTGAAGCCATGACTGAGTGTGCTTTACGTACAAACCGCCGGTCGCCACTGCGCCACAACCCCGTGAGCTTACGTGAAATGCCGGTAGAGCTTAATGTTGCTGGCGGCTACTCACAAGCTCCGGGTTCCACCATAAGCTCTGCCTGCTCTAAGTGACTTCTATCGCACTGGCGTCACCTGTGTGCGCCGTTTATGTGACCAGCCGTGTCCTATGTATTTCTTTTACGTAGCCAGCTTGATGGTATTTTAAGGCCGAAGGTATTCAACTGGCCGATATTCATCGCCGGATGGTGGCCGTGTACGGGTGAGACTGTGTGTCCGACAAGTCAGTGAGAAAGTTGAGTGCCCGTTTTCCTAAAGGTCGGGAGTGTTTGGGTGATAGCCCGAGATCAAGTCAAACAAATGCGGTAATCACGGCCTCATGCTTCGGCAAGGTGATCAGCCTAGTGATCGGCGCGTCGCGATAAAAATGTTGGCAGTAATGGACCAAAACAGTATGAACACAGTAACTGACACAGCGAACAGTGTTCGCTGTGTCAGTTTCTGTAAGTTATTTTCATTTATTTATTCAAAAGATAGATTTAATCCGTTATCAGATCAATCCCGGTAAATCACTAACTGAGGGCAGCGAACCCAGTACTGCGACTGCATTTCCACGTTGGACTGCAATTGAGATTCTCGATAGTAAAAATTCCCTTCTTCTAAATATTGTCACTTCCCACTTTTTTCCTAAGATCTCTCAGATTAAATGTAAATTTGTCTATTACCCGCAAATGTTTATATTACAACTGGTTGCACTGTAAAACCTGCCTACACTTGCGGTACTTCAGACTTTTTCACTGCTCCGCTAAAGTGCCAACAGTGCGTGCTGATCTTGAAGCTCAACTCCTGTAAGATGGCGCAAGCGTGTCTCACACAACGACGTCCCACACAAGGGCCTTTCCAGGGAATCACGAAACCAGGGCCATACCGTCTGGCCGCAGGGTGCCCTGCCAGTCCGAGGGGCTCCTTCTTGCAGGGCACGTTAGCGGATTGAAGTGCATTTGAAATCACTTCGTTGAGGACGGCTTAGCGCGAATGCCTGCCGCAGCTCCTCTGCTGTACCGGCGGCACCGGTGTGTTGCAAAGAGAGCAAGTGTGAGGCGCACTTACAGCCACCCCTAACTGTAGGCCAGCAACGATGCGAAGTGTTGTATTGTCCAGCATCGTTCCTAACTGCGGCGAGAGGATGGCTTGAAGCAGTGGGGCTCGATTTGTTGAAAGCCGCTAGTAGACGCGACTGGTTAAGTGCATCGGCCTAGAAGTTTCTTCAACTAGCTTTGACGATGACAGAACCCAGGGCAGACTGGCTTATGTCACAAAGCACCAAGCGGCTGCGGGCGACAAACTAATCCTTTTTAACTATATGCGCCGTCCTAGGAATAGCCTGGCGTTCAGAGGAGATATTGATCAATTTATGGTGCATGTTTAGTTTGCAATAAGTATACATTTCAAGATAAATATAAGCTTGTCATTAAATACAACTTGAACATTTCAGCGACTGTCCTACTAGCTGGAAAAATGCAAAACAAGCCGACGCGTTTGGCAACTCACTGTGTCGTATTTTGTACGGCAACGGCACGATATACCTGCAGCCGATGTGCTGTGTGTGAAAGAGTTGACAATCTCCAGCAGTTGTCCATACCGTATTATTACCATAGGTATTAAGTCTGCTGCCGTCAATGGACCCTCACGACGAAACTTAATGGTTTTCGCCTTCTGCGAATTTTTGCTTCTTACATTGAACTTACGATGACGGTAAGTTTCTACATGGCCGACAATTCTATAAAAGGCACCGCGGTTCCGGTGGGCCACTACTATGTAATCTGCAGACAAGGCCTTGACACAATCAATAAAAACACAGTAGTGGATACAGCCAACTCCCGCTAAACTTTCGACTGAAGTACATGGATCGCGTCCTGTGTATCTCGACTCGACTCCTCCTGAACGCGAATGGCTCCGAAGGTAGGGCCTTGTCCACAATTGAAAATACCCTCGAAATATATTTTTGTCCTTGAATAGAAGAATAAGTCTAGTCTTGTGCTAAGCCTGGGAAATATGTTTTCCGCTAGGTACCTATTAAAACTAATTACACAGATACCCTGCTAAAACGTCGGACGACTCAACCCAATGTTCATAGTAAATCCCGTCAGGACCTAATCGGAAATCCCGGTAAAACACTACCGCTGGTTTACATTTTCACGTTGAACTCTAATTAATACTCTCTGCAGCAAAAATTCCCCCGCCTTCTTCTCAATATTCTCACTTGCTGTTTTTTCCTAACACCTCTCATAAATGTAAATGTAGATTTGCCTATCACCCCCAATGTTTATATTGCAACGGGCTGCACTTTCAAACTTGCCTACAACCGCGGGTTTTCAGACTTTGGTAGCCCGCGCAAGACGTGCACGATCTTTTCCACCGTAAATAGCAAATTAATGTGGGGTTGCTCCATGTGACATGTGTTGTGGTTATTCTATTACTAATTATTAAATTTTAAAATAAGCACGACATACAATTAAAAATAATCAGTGAATTAAAAAATAAACAAAGAAGATATATTCTTATATAAAGTAAAAGGTGGCTCGATAACTGGGTCTGATGCGGGGGCGATTGCATTGAGCAGAAGTCCAGTATAACGCTGCCGCAACTGCCCCATTATCATGCTGCGTATGCTTCCATTGTGCGGACGAACAGCGTAGACATGGTTTTTGCGCTCTGCTCTCTTAAGCATACGCATCTCGTCATTCTTACCATATCTGCGTTTACTCTTCATAAGAAGTTTCTTGTAGGTTGCTCTCTGCCGGCTATAGAGCGCACTGCCATCCTCAACAATCTGGGAATCAGGGTGCAAAATCCGCGCTTTACGCATGAACTAGATACCAATGAAATCAATTCATCAAGAGCAGTGATTCAACCCAAAAATGCGGACTGGGCTAGAGCCGTTATGCGACGGAGTGGGGCATGACTTCTGAATTGCTACATTTGCCTCATGCCGATAAATTATGAAGAAAACGGTTGCAAAATAGGCCAGACGGGACCCCGGGTCCAGGTCCTTCGCTAAGCAAATCTACTTCCGTAATCAAGTTCGATAACAGCTGTGGGCCTCACATCACGCGGAATGATTGAGAAAATTCTGAGACTTTGGCGGACAACGGACGGCCATTGAATAATACGATATGAAGGTAGGTAATGGCGAGATCGGCGCCGGAGCTCGTGTTGTCGACGTCGTGCTCGTGTTGTCCACTGACGAATGTCTACTTGTCTATTCATCAATAGAATTAACAATAGACGACGTCATAGTGTGACCAGCTGGTTTAGAGCTAGTGTTCGGCAACGGTGAGGGTAGCTAAAGTTTTGAGCTGCCCGCAAAAACCATCCGAAGACTCTTCAAAGACGTCGCCAGGAGGTACAAACGGTGCCACTCGAATGGGCAAGCTGGAAAGAGCAGACGAAAGTGCTCTTTGAAATGAGTTTCCGATTTGCGTGAGGGTGACATCGATCAGGGCTGTAATCACAGAGTATCTTCTCTGTGATGCATTGCACCACCTTGTCAATGCTGTTTGTTTGAAGCACGTCATTGGTATTCTGCTTTTGCCCTTTGATCAACACGGCAGCAAAGGACTGAGTCTTAGGTGTCGCCACAGATTCCTATACCCCGTTCTGAACAACGGCAGAGAAAAACTGTTTCAAAAACAAGGATTACCGTTGAATGGCGGGCACTGATGCGCAGACCTTCACCAGCGTGGCTTCGGGCTTTCTCTGTATGAGATGTATCGCCGACTGCATCATACGGTGAAGCCGAAGCAGGCAACCACCGTAAATAGTTGCATGGTTTAGTTTGAATAGGCAACACTTGCTACATGGGAGGTGTCGCCAGGGGCAGTCCGGCTTGATATGGTCCAAGTTTCAGCAGTAGTAGTGGTTCGGCTCAGGTGTAGAGCATCCTGTGGGTTTTTGACCCAGACAAATTTCCGTCGGAAAATCGTTTGAGACAAAAGTTAGAATTACTTGGCCAGTGAACATAAGTATGTCAGTTTAGACGTTTTTCCCTCTGACTCAAAAACCTCGCTGAGACTTAGTGATCCCAAAGCGTTAACGATAGTTGTATCGTTGAGTGTCGGATGCTCACCGCAGATTTCCCCTTTACTGTTTGCCCTTAACCTTTTTCTCTGGTCTGATTTGGGATATCTTCGACTGAGATATTAAACTTAGCAAATTCGCCCTGTCTTTGGCTTCTTTGGTGTCAATAAAAGTTGATAAGCTCGTATGAATTGAGGTTCGTCAAAATTTCCTTCAAGATGTCCAGTAATGTTAGCGCAAGCAACGTTAAATATGCCTCCAGAAAATTATGATTAACAGCAAAAATAAGCGCCGAATGACACTCATTTGCTTCAACCTTTGGAGCTGATTCCGTTCTCATTCTTCTATCTCTTCGCCACATGCACCTAAGGCGGTGCTCCAACTCTCTGTGTCTTCTTCTTCGTGTGCCTCTCCGGACTCACCAGCTGGCAGCACCAGAGGATTCCGCGAAAGTTGTCCCCACTGCGCCGTCCTCTCCCGTCGCTCCTGTCTTCGACGGTTTCTTCCGCTGCGGCGCGCGGTGGCCTGCCGTTCGCAGCGGTGTCGCTACCGGCGCCATCTTCTCCACAAACTGTGTGCAGCTGTTGTTTCGTAACCTCCTTGCCACTTGCTGCCACTTCAGCTGCTGCCTCGGCCCTTTGATTAACTGCTGAACCTTGAACGTCTTTTAGGGGTTCCGCGTCTGCGATAGGAGACGAATAACGATTGCCGCTCGCGACGTTTGACAGCGACGCAGTTGTTATGTTTGTTGTTGTTGTCGGCAAAGCAGGTTGATTAGTTTGCCGTGACTTTTGTACCGCCTCTAGTGAACGTACCAGTACAGTCGTATCTCGATGATATTCCAACACACCAAGTGTTCACTGGAGTCTAAAGTTGTTTGACGACCAAAAACAGCACTAGGCTCCGGAGAAGCTCAGCGACCGCCAAAGAACTGCGTATGGAGCCAGCGCTGCAACAGTGTTCCGGTATCGTGAAGACTCCGCTTTTTTTAAGCGGATCGTTACCGCTAACGAGAGTTGGTGCCCCCACAGGCCGCAAATTTTATCAGCGTGGTCTGCTAAAAAATATCGCAAAGGGAGGCGCATTAACTCGAACGACGAACTATCTTATGCTCAGACCTTTAGTGATTAATTTTGATTAAAGACTTCAATTATACCCACAGTGTTATTTCGTATCAGTTTATTTAAACTCCTTATTTAACTACGATATATAGAGACAACTATACTATATATAGAGATAAGGCGGAATTTTACATATATTTTGTAAGAGTACCACCGAGCAGACGTTAGCGCTTAGGTGCAATAGTCATATTTATTGGTGGTGGCGGAGTAAATGAACTACAATCATTATTTTTATTTTTAATAATTCTACTTACTACGGGTGACACCGATGCACTGTTTCTAACGAGCTACAAGAAGATAAAGGAAGTTAAACTTGTGATTGAGGGCTATCCTATAGAAATGAGGAAAAAAGGAAGTACATCGTGGTGATCCCCGACTTAGGGGTTAACCGTATCGACATATGTAAAGTCGCGGCAAATCACGGGCCGCCTTAAACCAGATGCGTATTATGTTAAGGATTGGCAGAATGCCAGGGAGGAACCGAGCATTCCTAATTTTGGATGCCGGATTATCGGTTTTCTAGGCAGCGCCTGTTTGAGCCGACACAGTACAATACGGGCATTGCGGGAAAAAAACAGGGAAGCACTTAAGTCGGTTTAAAGGATACTAGTCCAGGATTAGCCGGGCATACCGGACAGCCTCTATCGAGGCCCTTTTGCCTCTAGTTAAGATGCTGTCAAGAGACCTACTGGCGGGCAAAAGAAACAAGAATTCTATGAAAGAAAATATGGATGTTGCTAGGGTCAGGAATGGCTCTATTTCGGTTTAGCAGTGAAATTGACACACGCTAGATCCGCGGTGACCAGAAGCAGGTGGACCAAAAGTCGTATATGGTACGTACTTCCCCGTGTCGGCAGTCTTATGTACGTCATTACGTACATAAGACTGCCGACACGGAGAGTTGAGCTACTGTACAACTCATGTTTTAACCGGTCACGCTCGGTTCCAAAGTTACATGGTTAATATGAAAAAGGTCACCAGTGACAACTGTGTGCTATTTGAATCCGGGGAGCCGAACGGCGTGGACACTATTCTACGCTGCGAGTATCTTTGGGAAGCAAGCTGCATAGGTTCTACGACCGTAAGGTAAGACCTCGACGGGAGCGTGCATGGAGGCGACGAACCTCTTCGACGCGGTCTTGGCGCCCAAGGCAGTCAAGGATAGCCAACCACTTGGCGGGTGGGGCTCGCGCGACACCCTTGGGAGAGTGGTCGGGACGAAAAGCCAATGGAGGCAAGAGTGGGAGAGGAAGTGCAGCCAGGCCTTCAGGAAAATGGCATCCCTGAGGCCTCCCGACGGCTCAGAAGAATTAGTATTGCTGCGCCTGGGGAGAAATCCAGGTTTACTGGTTTTTGAGCACCACAGTAGTCACGCAAGCTGCTAGTGACACGTTTCCATAATACATTATTGAACCTTCCAGAACAACAAGGTTGTATGATTGAACTATCCCGTTAGATAAAGTTTAGCAGGCTACTTGTTAGGACCAAGGCCGTCATAGCCCTGGCCAGACTTGTCCCCTGGCCATTGCTAATAGACGAAAGATGTCGGCGGAAAGAAGACCCCACTCGAGGAAGGCAAGAAAGCCGTCAGGAGACGCTCCGGAAATGGCAGCACGAGTGGAGCTGTACGCCAGACGACGCCCCCGGAGCGTGGACCAGACACCTAATCCCCGACCTGGTCACATGGTTTAACAGAGGCCACGGGGAGACAACTTATCACCTTACACAGGTTCTAACGGGTCATGGCTGCTTTCAGTCGTGCCTGTACAAGATCAAGGTCGTGCAGGACCCGAGGTGTGTGACGTGCGAGACGGGCGAGGTGGACGACGTCACCCACACCGTCTGCTTCTGCCCAGCGCTCGAAGAGGAAAGAACGATGCTGAGCGTCTTTCAGAATAAAGGACGATCAGTAAAAGAACTGGTAGCATGGATGTCCGAAGGCGAGGAAAAGTGGCTGCTGGGAGTGAAAGCGATCGAGAAGATTATGCAGAAAAAAGAGGAACTGGAGCATGAAAGAAAGCGGAGGGAGAGAAGCTGACGACCAGCTCAGCGCTGACTACTACACACACCACGAAGTAAAGTGAAAAACATTTCCGTGGTTCTCTTAAAATAAACTTGCCGTATCACAGTAGTGTGAACGGTCCAAATAAAAAAAAAAAGGCTACTTGTTAGGCGCTAACTGCCCGATCTTGACGTGAAGTTTTATTACACTTGCAACGCAATTGTCAACAGCGTCGAACCGAGCACTCGACCAAAACTCCTCCTGTGATATTTACAGTAGTGCAACACGTACACGCGCTATGGTCTAAACTCACTTGTTTGCTTAGAACCACTGGATATATGGTTTGATTACTAGAGTAAGCCACCACAAAAAGCGGAATGGGAACAGGATACCAAAATATCATACGAGAAACGAAGTCAAGGTAAACTCTTTACCGAACCTCAACAACGTCTATACACGTGTTTTAACATGACAGGAGGTCTGCGGCATGCTCTACTCCGTTAGACAGATTAAGCGCATATTTTCCAAGACACTTTTGGTAGCTTTTTTGTATTTCACTTGTTTTATCTTGTAGTCGTACTTTCGTCACCAGGAACGAGAATTACTAGACTATCAAGGAGAAAATGCGAACATGTCTACAATCGTTTAATAACAGTTCCTAAATACTCTCACTAAAAGTGGCAATTAGTCTTCTTGGTTTAGCGATAACGCCAATTGCTTTATGTCCCGCACAAGATGGTCTTGGGTGTCGTCTGGCTAGCTAGGAAGTTAAAATTGCACAGACCCATTATTTCATGGAAAGCAGTGCTTCGGACCAGGCGCATGAAAGCGAGCTAACTACAATAATACGTATCGTATTACTAGGTTTACCATAGGGAATGTGTATATAGTATAATCTGCTACAACGGACGCTAATGATGTTAACACGACGTGCAAGTTAAAACTTTGTGGATGTGCTGGGTGCACTTACCATATCCAAAAGTGTTCCAATACAGTCGTTCTCAACGAACTATATAAGGACGTCCTGACGTGGTGATCTACAGATTTGTATTTATTAAACCAAGCCTTACTAATAAATATATATATATATATATATATATATATATATATATACATATATATGTATATATATTTTTTTATATGCTGAAACCTCTTAGCATTAATATGGGGGATTACGGGAATCGTGATTTACATGCGTCACCACAGCCAGTGACTAGTGTGGGACTCACAAACCCACTAACACCCCGCCTCCCCCCCCACCCCCAGGGAACGGTAACTGCTAGGCATCGCTTCGTATCTATGGGAGTGGCCAGTTTGCCTCTCCTCCCTACTCCAGCTTTCCCACAGTCGCCCTAGCCCGCTTTGGTGCGGGGCGGCGACTTCAAGAAGGCCGTGGACAGTTTCCGCAGCCCGCCCGCCTGTGGGTGCGTCGAGAGTCATCATCTGGGGAATCCTTTGCTGTATTTGCCTAGCCTGGTCCGCCTGCCTATCACCCACCCGCCTCCCGTCTACAGATTCCCCCCTCTCGACCGGAGCCTGAGTGGACGCTAAGACGAGCTCTCCTGGCAGTCTCTTTGACCACCTTCGCGGACATGATCGCATCAAAGTGGGCAATACCTTCTTTCCAGGCCGCCGCTGAAGTCATCATATGGGTGACGACCTCGTTGACCGGTCGGCCTCGCACAGCGGCCGCCCCCGCATCCCGCGCTTCCCGGGGGGCCCGACAATGCAGGACAGTGTGCTCTATATCATCCGGTTCCCCCGAGTCGCATAGTACGCAGGTGTCGACTTGCGCCTTGTTAATCTTAACCATATACGTCTGGAACTGGCCGTGACCGGTCAGCACCTGGGACGCATAATAAGATAGCTCGCCGTGTCTGCAGTCGTACCATTGCCGTAGGTCCGGGATCAGACTTTTGGTCCAGCGACCCTTGGTGACCCCCCCAGGAACTGCTGCCCTCACCCATTCTTTCTGCCAAGAGTCCAAAGTAGCTAATCTAGCCCGTGTGGGGTCCAGATCACCGTCTAGCTCCCCGGCCAGTAGATCCCATGGCAGCATCTTGGACACGACAAGTAGTGCCTCAGTCGACACGGTACGGAATGCGCGGCATACCCTTATGGTCACTGGCCGTTGCGCCGACCTCAGCTTTCTCCTGTTGCATGCCGTCCTAAGTACCCTGTCTGCCCATGCCGGTGCTCCGTAAAGGGCGACGGATTCTGCAGCAGTTGCCAAAAGGCGGCGCTTTTCTTCTCCAACTCCTCCGACTCTTGGCATCAGGTGCGCCAGATTGCTAGCCACCTTTCACGCCTTTGCTGACACGTGCTGTATGTGCGCTGCGCCAGTCAGTCCCTTGGCGAGTATCACCCCGAGGTACTTTGCCTTTTTTCCCAAAACAATTGGGTGACCTGCTACTTCGACCTGTATGTTTTGGTCCTTTTTCTGCCTGTTAGGTACAGCGCCTTAGTCTTGTGCGGTGCCAGTTTTAAGAATGGTCTTCCATCCAGTCTGTCACCATCAGCAAGGCCTTATTGGCGGCTAACACTAGTGCTCCCGTACTACGGGCCGTGACCAGAAGGGCCAAGTCGTCGGCATAACCGACCATCTCGACACCCCTAGGCAGACCCTGCAGCTCGAGAACTCCGTCATAGGCGAGGTTTCACAGGACCGGTCCCAGAACCGATCCTTGCGGGACCCCTGCAGTAACTGCGTAGCTCTGATCGCCGGCCACCAGCACTCCCTCCGACAGGTACGATGCTATAATTCGACGGAGGTAGGGCGAGATGCCCTTGCGCTCCATCGCTTGCATTGCCACTTTCCAGCTCATCGAGTTAAAGGCGTTCTTGACGTCTAGGAGAATGAACAGCACAAAGTCCCGTGTTTTAGGGGTCTTCGTTAGCTGCTCACCTGCCCGTCTCAGTACTCTTGCTAGGGCGTTCGAACGTGGACCGTCCCTTCCGAAAGCCATACTGTGCTCCTGATAGAGCCCCCTTGGCTTCGATCTTGGCATTAAACCGGTCAACCAGCACGTTCTCCAAGATCTTACCCATAGTGTCAAGAAGACATATGGGACGGTAGGCAGGCCCTCCTGCGGGGGCACTCCCTCCCCCTTTCGGGATCAGGACCAGGTTAGCCTTTCTTTCACAGCCTCGGAAACGCCCCTCTCTAAGAAGTCTGTTGGCCAGGGTCTAAAAGACATTTGGCCAGCGCTTCACTAGCAGCCGCGCCGCTCCAGAGACACCGTCCGGGCCGGGTGCCTTTCCGAGTGTCAACCTTTTCCTTGCTCGCTCGACCTCATCTAACGTTACCTCCGAAATGTCTTCCGGGGGAACCAGAAACTCCTCCTCTCCTCTCCACGGATGGTCCGGAAAGAGATGGCGAACCGTCTTCTCCAGCACATCCGGTGGTAGTCTAGGAGGTGGTTTCCGGAGCTTGGCCGAGACGCCTCTGTAGGGCCTTACTCTTCTCCATGAGCTTCTGCAGTGTCCGTCTGGCAGCTCCGTAAGACGCCAGGAGGTCGGCCGTTCGCTCGTCCACCGTCCACCCTTGCCTCCCCTCGGGCGACTCTTCCACTCAGCCATGAGCGCTGTCTAGTGTAAGCCCTATTTAGTCTAGTACATTTACGACGTGTTTCGCCAACCTCTTGGTTCCACCAATGCACCGGCCGCCGGCGGCGCCCAGAGTGGGTCCGGGGGCCTGCCTTCTCACAGGCCGTTGTGAGAACAGCTGCAATCCGGATATATATGTATAAATATAATATATATAGATACATATATATTATATATTAATATTTATATTTATATATACTTAAATTTATTACTTTATATGTTTATTAAATATCTATATATATATATATATATATATATATCATATATATATATATGGCATCACGTGACGGCAGCAACACCGCCGGAAGACTCAGCTGCCAGACTTGCGGGCGAGTATGCAAATCTGGCGCGGGCCTCGCGAGCCACATTAGATTGACTCACAATCAACGAGAAGTTCGTGCCACCTCCCAAACTCCTAACCGATCACAGACTAATAATTTGATTTTAAGTTCCTCACAAAATGACACTGCTGCTTCTAATAATAATTTTAACCCCCCTAGTACTTCACGCGTCTCCCAGCCAAATTGTAAATGTCCATCTAGTACTTGCTTAAAGGTATTTAATTCTAAATCAGGTCTTAATTTACACCGTCGTCGTGCCCATCCGGACGAATATAATGAGAACATTTTAGCCCCCCCCTCTAAGAAGGCCAGATGGAACCCACAAGACCGTGAACTTTTAGCAACATTAGAAGCAGATTTTATATTAGATAATAATAACGAAACTCCTAGAGAAATTGACCACCTTTTAGCTACTAATTTTAACTCACGCACACCTGGGGCGATTAGAGGCCAACGTAATTCTCAGGCGCATAAGGATCTGGTAGAGGACCTCCTTAAAAAGAGGTCTCTCCTGGATTCCAACCTTGACGGATCTGAGCTTCCTGAGCGTAGTCGGCCTCGATACTCTGAATCAGATGGCCCCTATAATCCATCCCAAAAAGACATTATTATATCTAAAATACAAGCCCTCACAAACACATTTCCCAAACGCAACATAATTTCAACAGACCTTACTCATCTGTCAAATATAATTTGCTCAGGTGAGGACCACACTATCGCCTTAAACGAATTTCTGAACAAACATTTTACACACACTGTCCGACGTCGTGCCTTTAGAGAAACACCTTCCACTGAAGCGCGAGTATCTAAAAGGCAACAGCGACGTCAAGACTACGCAACCACTCAAAAACTTTTTAGCCAAAACCGATCCAAATGCGCTCATGAGGTGCTGGACGGCAAACACACCATACACAACATGCAGGCCACCGAAGTTGTAGAACACTGGGCCAACACGATGACACAACCACCCCCTGAACCACTCCCTTGCCCCGTATACACTCCCAACTCTGATCTCTTTGAGGTTTCCCTCCCTATCTCCCTAAAGGAAACCCACGCAGCTCTCCGCGGACCTTCTAAAGCACTAGGCTTGGACGGGATTTGTCTTTCGTCCCTCCGTAAACTCCCGTTAGAAGTAGTCTGTTGTATTCTTAACATACTAATAATTAGCGATATTGCCTCAGCCCATGAAACTGCTCGCTTAGCGTTCATCCCTAAAATTAACAATGCCACATCCCCAAGCGATCTGCGACCCCTATCTATTAGTTCATACTTACAACGAACGCTTAACAAAATTCTCTCTAGACGCCTCCAGAACTCTATTAAGCTTCTCCCAATCCAGCGAGCGTTTCTCCCCTATAATGGTACCTTCGAGAATCTTGCGGTTCTGGATGGTATCCTTAACGATGCCAAGTCTGCAGGACGTGAGCTCAGACTTGCCTCAATCGACCTCCGTAAGGCGTTCGACATGGTGAGTCATGACTCCGTCCTGTGGTCACTCCGGACTCGCGGATACCCGGAGGTATTCATTAACTATATCGAACGCTTGTACCTCTCATCTAAAACTCTCATAGAATTTGGACAAGAATGTCGCACATTTCGGCCAACTAGGGGTGTTAGGCAGGGAGATCCTCTGTCCCCCCTCTTATTTAATCTAGTTCTCGACGACATTCTCTCAAAATTAGACCAAACTAATATCGGGTACCAACTTACTGATGACTTCCGCCTTATGGGCTTAGCCTTTGCGGATGATCTCATCCTCCTAGCCTCCACGAAATCCACTCTCCAACGGCTCCTTAATATTGCGGACCCACTTTTAAAATCCCGAGGCCTTGAAATTAATACTAATAAAAGCTTTACTATCTCCCACCTATTTAATAGGAAGGAAGGTAAAGGTTTTATCAATACCGTATCAGAATTTAACGTTGGAGATCGGCAATTGCCAGCTAAAGGTATGAGCGATCGATGGAGATATCTTGGAGTCGACTTTGACAGCAATGGCAGAGTTGACTCCACCAAGGATATACTCCTTAACTTACTCAACAGACTCACGATAGCTCCCCTTAAACCCCATCAAAGACTCATATTTTTGAAAGACTTTCTCATTCCCCGTCTCCTATATAAACTGGTCTCCGGTCCCAGACCATCTTACGCACTCCTTAGTGACCTAGATAAAGAGATCAGAAAGGTTGTTAAGTCGAAATGGCTTAAGCTCGAAAACTCGGTGCCGAACGCCTACCTGTACACGCACACAGCACACGGCGGTCTGGACATCCCCTGCCTCCAAACATTCATTCCCAGAATCCGCCTCTCCCGCCTGACAGCACTACAACACTCCACGCACCTTGGGGTCCAATGGATGCTAACCACCGAGCACTTTAAAAAAGATCTTGCGAAAACAAGACTTCTTTGCGAGCGCTTGGGAACCTCCATTGAGACCGCTACACAAGAGACCGATTACTGGTCTCAACAACTACACAACACGTTCGATGGGGCACATTTTAAAAAAGCACACGAAACGCCCTTTGTACATTACTGGATTAAGGGTATGCCCTACCTATCTGGTAAGGAGTATTTAAACCTACTAAAGCTCAGGATCAACGCACTACCAACGCGTGCCAGATTGGCCAGGGGACGCCCGGGCTACAACAAACGTTGTAGGCACGGGTGTCATGCGCCTGAGACGTTGGCTCATGTCGCTCAGATGTGCGATATAACACACAAACAAACCATAAAGAGACATGACGACGTCTGTGATCGCGTGGCGCGTCTTCTCCGCGAAAGGGGTCATGAGGTGGTTCGTGAGCGAGTATTCCGTCGACCGGGCGCACCGGGTCTAAAGCCCGACCTCGTAATAACAACACCTACCGAGGTCTGGGTTTTAGATGCCGAGGTTTGCGGCCCGAACCGGGACCTGGCAAAAGCACGGCAAGACAAGATCGCCAAATATGACGTCGAGTTCCTAAGAGCGGCGCTCCCCTACCCGCAAAAACCTCGCAGATTCGGATCCATCACTATCTCTATGAGTGGTGTATGGGACTCCGAATCTGCGAGGACGCTCTTGGGGCTCGGCGTCACGAAGAGGAATCTTATGGATCTCACCGTTTTAACTTTGCAAGGAACCTTGAGGATATATCGCTCGCACCGGATCCATAAGAGCGGGGGCTACCATCAAGCAAGGACACGGACAACTGATTCTTAACTTCACGTGACACCTTTTTACCACCATTTTTATTAAGGCGAGCACTGCCGAGTGTGCAAACGTATTGTAAATGATTAATAAATCATCACAATATTTTCTATATATATATAGAGAGAGAGAGAGAGAGAGAGAGAAGGCGAGCGAGGGGGAATAGTGAGAGGTAGCCGTTTTGATGTGGCTTGTATGTTGAAGCTGCGTGGGAGGTGGGGTCATGGAGCGTACTAATGTACCATGTCCATGTTGTTCGTTCGTTTATTTGTCGATGTTGTCGATGTTGTTGTTGCTGCCAATTTTACCCATAATTTTTGGTCGGGGGACACGCCGATGATATCCGCTGACGTTCGCCCTCATGGACCGCTCGCTGGAGGTCTGGGCATTCATTGGTCGTGAATCGATGGCCACCGTCGTCCGTATTCGAGCATTGCTCTTCTAATACTACACAAAACGACTGCTGCTCCAACTGCTCGACTGCTACAATCCATTGCTGTTTGAATCTGCCAGTACTGCGTTAGCTAGTAGTATTTGGCTAGGAAACGTCATTAGCCGTGGCCTCGTTCGTTAATGACATGACATGACTTACAGTCAGACTTCGGAGCAGCGCCTCATGACATGCGCATACCTACCTGCAAGTGCATGCAGTACCATGACGCCGCGGCTTCTATGTGTGAATGACGAATCAGCATGCAAGTCAACGCGCGCTAGTGTGTCGAACACTTCTAATCATGAAGTTTCTCAATTGGCGTCTTCATTGGCGTCGGCCGTCCTCGAATTGTCGGGACTCAAACGCGCCTCATGGATTGATGACCCGCTCACCGGCTGCCGTTTACGGACACCGGTGGCGCCGCCTCGACAAGAGAGAGGACATCATGATGGGTCGCATTACATATAGTGTCCTTAACCAAGTTGCGTCGATTTTAAAATAACAATAATTAGCAATACCTAAAAACATGACATACATTTCTCACCCCCCCTCCCCCCGCCTCCCGTCCGCAAAATAGGGAATTAAACTAACGATGATTGAATGCGAGTCCGTTCTTCATCTTGGTGTGGGAGGCTGCGGCAGCCTACCGGGCTGCTCTGCTAAACTGTGTGGATAATAACGAACGAACGGGCGAGCAGAGCAATAACATAACACAAACGGGAAAAGGGATGCGTGCAGAAAGCAAGGCGTAACAAAAAAAACAGACAGACAAACAAACGCCAGGTCACTTGTGGTGGTAGCAGCTGACCTGACGTATTTAGAACGACTTTCCTGGTGGGCGGCCCAGTCGTAACTAGCAACGGTAGCGCTGTCGTACCGTTAACCCGTGGATTGAATTACCACGGTTGTCGTTGGAGAGCGTTCCCTTCAGGATTAGACTGGCTGACTTCTGCTTGACTTCTCTCCTCCTGCCCTCTGCGCGATCCAAGGAGGATCCAGTTAAGGGTTAATTAGTGATGTTGAAATCAACGCCAGAGCAACGTCAGCCCGAGTCACTACCACCACCAACGCGCAGCACGACGCTCAACGCAGCGACATTCGCTCGAGACAGAGAGCGACTGATAGAGATCGAGAGAGAGAATAGAATAGTAGAGTATTATTGCCCGCCCGTTCCTCCGACTGGCTCTAATACACGAATAAATAATGATGAATAATTAAGCTTGGGAGGGGGGCGGTGCAAGACCGCTGCACCGCGACTAAGCTATTATGTACTACCAAAACCACTACTACGCACACAGGTATTGTGGTGCCTGGCATGGCCAATACATGCGCGCACAGCCCATGCGTGCACGGGTGTGTACTCTAACGCTGAGTATTCTTCTCTTACGTATTCGACATGTTCGACACATACCCGAGTACAGTACAACGCACACAAAACTAAGAAGGTAGCCTGTTGTTCAGGCCGACCAGCTGGCAGGCAGGTAGAACATTTTGTCGTAGCATCCGTTACAGGCAGACAAATCGTAGTAGCGTTACAGGTAGTAACAGGTAGGTAATTGTGTAGTAGCGTTACAGGTACCCAAAATCGAACGCGAGAAGCACACACTGCACCGAGCCGTTGCTCGATGGCTGCTTCTGCTGCTGCTGCACCCCGACCGATTGGTGGTTAACTGTAGTGTAGCCTTTGGTTCGTCTCGTCGTTGTCCGGGGCCGCCTCTCTGACCCCCCCCCCCCCATCTTTAATCTGCTGTACTGGCCTCTACACAACAGATGACCGCAGCAGATGACGAGTCAAGCCAGACAGTACCGGCAAGCATTTGTTGATTGACGCCGCGCTAATTGAGCCAGCAAATATACGCTGCGGCTAGTTTCGACCTCGTCCGAAACACCACACAAAACGTGCCCTTCTGTTCCTGCCTACTCTCTCGATCAGGCCAAATTACCTACTTATGACAAATTGACCCAGACATGACCGACAAGCATGGTCTAGGTCTGGACAGCTCATAATAATAATATATAGATTATATAGATAGAGGGAGAAGGGCCTTTTGTCGTTGACCTAGCAGCACCCAAGTTTTGTACGGGGCCGGTTCGGTATCTGATCGACGAAACGATATACGAATGCTCTGCTGTTCTATCTCTCCGTCTTCTGTTCTCTGTTCTTTCTCTTTTTCTTCTAGTTTACTATCCCTGCTACTGGCTAAACGTGTTAGCAAGCAGAAACGGCTGACTTGTGGCCGGCAATGCGTCCAGCAATCGACGCAGCTGAACCGCATAGAGGGGCCTCGGCGCGCGGAGATAGTCGGGGTCAAATCGACGGCCGATCGTAAACTATACCGATACGTAGACTTTCCCGCAGCTATCCCGATAAGGATAGTAAAGGCGGCGACGTAAAGTTGTATGACCTGTTGATGCGTCAAGCAGCTACTCTATGCGTATCACAAACGATGGATACCGACATACGGCAAACCGCACCGACAGCTTGTTTTGTCTTCTTGCTTTGTCTCTTCTGATTCATCTCTAGAAGGCTCTTTCTCGCTTACTCAGATACTCGAATTGACGCATGCTGAGCAGGCCATCATGCATAGGGTTTTGAGGCCAGTCGGGCCGTCCTCGTCCAGCTAGCGCTGTCCAAGTGTAGGCAGTTGATAGGACGTGATGAACAAGATGAGAACGAGCAACCTGTCCGCAGGCCACCTTATGGGCGGCCCGAGGTGAGACTGGCCGAAAGACCGAAAATCAGACGGGGGGGGGGGGGGTGGAGGGGGGTCATGCGGGCGATCCCTCTCAGTTTTTCGTTTTCTTCTTCTTTTCGTGCTGCATGCAACACATCGTTATTTTCTTCATGCCTGTTGAGCTGGCTAAGACAGCTAATAGCCTGCCGACGGCCAGCCTCGCCACAAAATTGAACCAGCAAACTTACAGGCATGAATAGGGCTTAATCTTGCCGTCCTTCCTGACTCTCTAGGCTCAGCGTATGAGATCCAGCCTACAAGGGCCCTAGTCCCCTACTTCCTTTCCAAGTATCTCTAGCGTAGCCGATTCAGCACTCGTTCGACGACTGACCAACAATCAGTGATTTGGCACCGACCAGTCAATGCTGATGTCCGGCGATTCGGTGATGCGATCGCGACGATGGCAACGATGGGGTTGTCAGTTGCCCCATTTGCGCGAGTGCGATTGTGCCTAGTGTTAGGCCAAGAGTTAGGTGATGATCTAACAAAACAACGCTCTTCGCACCACGACCGAACGCAGCGGCGAGCGGCGAGAACTCGCGCCGGAAAACTCGCGTCGGTCTTCGTTTATTGACCTCACCCCTCACCCGTGGCCCCTCGCCGGACGAGATCCGAGACCGAAACGAACGATCACTTATTTACGTTTATACGTCATTAATAATCGTAGTGCCGCCGACGGTCGTAGTGGCGCGCCGCGATACGGCGTGTCAGCTGTCGACAGTGCCCTTTGCTGGCGAGGCAGCAGTTGTTGATACGGTGGGCTATTCCCGATCACTCTTGCCAGCCAACCGTTACTTGAGATGAAAAACGGGCGAAACTGCTCCAACATAGCTGGTGGTAGACGACAAGCCCGGCAATCGACTCACAGGCTCAGGACACAAAAAAGGCCACATCGTAAGGCACATTTCCTAAGTTGATAGACTTAGTCGCCAGTGCAAATGTTCATGTGTATGTACGTATATATATATATATATATATAATTTGTAAAGAAATACGTGCAACTCTAAAGACTAAAAATATGTATATATATATATATATATATATATATAATTTGTAAAGAAATACGTGCAACTCTAAAGACTAAAAATCTGTATATATATATATATATATATATATATATATATGCATGTCATCAACCGCCCTCCCCTTCCATGTTTTCCGGGTAAAAACAGGAATCGGATGTAGACGACACACATTGACCCCACAGACTTATCCTCATCCCGGCGATGATTTTATCTCGCTAGAGGCTAGAGTCTTCTCGGCAACGCACGAAATACGTATCATTTCAGCGTACCGAGCACCCTCGTTGCCCGACGTATCATATAGAAACCACGTCAGCTTTCCGCGTTAGGCGCTTGCTCGTTGGCTTTGCTGGCTGTTCTTTGGCCGGTTCGGTGAGCTGGGAATGTAGCTAGGACTGATTGAGGGGCGTGTGTGTATGGATAGATGGATGGATGAATAAGTGAGTGGGGATCGGTTATGTTGATCGGGGAGGCCAGGGGCTGGATTGGGGCCACGCGCCTGCGCTGCCGTGCTGGGCAGAACGAAGATCAACTTCAACGGCAGCAAGTGACGCCCCAGCAGTAGCACTCAGTATAGCATAGAGTCGTCGTCGTCGTTGTCATAATAGTGGTATTAGTAGCCGCTGCTGTAGCAGCACCTACAACAGCACTAGTAGCTGGCGCTTGCTGCTATAATCCGGAAGTCATCGACGTGCACAAAATCCAATAATGCCACCATTGGGCGCATATTCCCCTCCGCTTGCCTCCCCTATCGCTGCCGCTCTTCCTATCCGGAGTCGACGGTTATACCAACCCTTCGACCTCCTAGTTTCGGACGTTGTGACCCTTCTCCTTGTTCCCCTTCTGGTGCTTTTTCTCATCCTTTGCTTTTCCCATCGTTCATGCCCTTCCTCCGTCCGCGTCGCCTCTGCTGTCAAAGTTGCCGCCGCCCTTGTTGCCGTGCTGATTGTTCCGCCAGTCGTTTGCTGCCCCAACTCTGCTGGTCTTGTTGCTGGTTGTCTACCGCCTTTGCGGCTGCTACTACCGAAGTGGAGAATAGTAGTAGCTTGGTGGATTAAGTCTGCGCCTCGCAACCAAAGGAGACACATTGGTGCGCGGATTTGGGTCCCACCATTGCACATTTGTATTTATGGGGGTCCGTCTATGAAGCAATGCGAAAAACAGTTCCGTGGAGGTTGAATCTTGGCTGAGGATAGCTCAAAACCTTTACTTTAGTAGTAGTAGTAGCAGTAGTAGCAGGAA
This sequence comes from Dermanyssus gallinae, assembly GCA_003439945.1. Lineage (NCBI taxonomy): Eukaryota > Metazoa > Arthropoda > Arachnida > Mesostigmata > Dermanyssidae > Dermanyssus > Dermanyssus gallinae. Next base: position 40,148 of record QVRM01001273.1, on the reverse strand, counting down.
TAGCAGACGTCGTAGTAGGAAGTACTTTTTGAGAATAGATAATACATAGATTGGTAGATCTTACCGCCTTGAATCAGGGGCCATGCTGCTGCTGCCACAAGAACTGTCTGTCGAGGAGAAAGGAAAGCCCCCCCCCCCCCGTTAAAAGTCTGTTTTATAGTAGTACTAGGAGTAGTAGTAGTAACATAGTCCTAGCTACGCCTTTTTTTCGGCCGTCACTGCCTGTGTATTTGCTGTTGCTGGCTAAGCGTTGGGCGCTGGCTTGGGCTGACGGTAAACAAAACCCTGCCGTGTAACACGGGTCTACTGTTCGTTCTGTTTTTTTGCGCTAGTTTCTGTCTTTGCCAGCGTGTCGTTTATGGCACGGATGCCTCTGCCTGGCTCGGTTGCCCCTGGCACTTGCGCCAGCTAGCCAGTCATGCGATGGCAAGCTTGGCACGGCGATGGCATGGCGGGGAGGAGTCGAGGCGTAAATGGGACGAACCCGTCTGAGGCACCTCCTGAGGCGAAGCAAGGCACTTGGCTTCATCTTCACTCGAGCATTTCTGGACGTCCAGGCGCGCGTACACATTTTGCGCGCACGCTCGTTCAATGTGTCTCTGGCTGGTTGGCTGGCTGACGACCCTAAGCCCAGATGGCCTTCTGTCTCCCCTATGGAACACAAAACTGCCTTCGCTGCTGCTGCTGCTGCTGCTACTATTACTACGACGACGAAGGGCTACGTCTTCGGTAGAGTGCACCGCAGAAGTTACTAAGAAGGCTCTGTAGTATGTTTGTCCATCAATGCAACAACAACAACAATGAACACGACTATATTCGACGATAACGACAAGAAAAAAGGCATTGACCAGTAGTAGCAACGTCGACAACTTCGTATCGCCCACATCGAAAGGCACAAGCATCTGACAACGGGTGGCGGTAGTCAATAGCTAAACAGGTGCTTGAGCAGACAACTGCTTCATTGAAAGACATTCGCGCGAAACATGGGTCGGGTATCGAATATTCGACACGAATAGAGACGTGTACAGGAGGTGCGGCGGGTATTCACTGCTTCGGCCAGCCATGAACACGACTCTGTTGCAGTGTTCGATGTCCCAAGCCAAACCTGCGCCAACTTTTGAGATTAAACACACTCGTAAACTATCACTGTTTAGTTATCAAATGCAACAGAAATACGCATATGCACGAAATGGAATACATTCGTTCGTTCGGTGCACAGCAGAGTATACTTGAGAGCGTCTGCAGCGTTTGCAGCCAACCTACGGAAAGAGGTGCGTTTAATGCCAATATATCTGCGCCGTGTCTGTACCGTACACGCTGGTATATAAACGTTCCGCGCTTTTCTAAGCGCGCATGCCATGTACGACTTTTGGGCTGCACTCAGTATAACGTTGTCGGTTTCTGACAACGTTACTCAATCGCACGTGTCGTGTGAGCATTGACCCTCACGCGTCGCACGTGAGGCTTCGTGAGATCAATGTTGACCTTACGAGCTTTTGTGATGGCTGTCACCGTTATTGTACAGTTTCACAGTTTGTCGTCCATATCGGTCTCTCGTCGGGGGTCTCGACGGCTGCCGCAACGAGCGCGTTTGTGCCCGAGTCGACTCCGCGTATCGAGTGCCACCGGACCAGGATATAATTGAAACCTCCGCCAAAGCGGTCAGTCAGAAACTGCAGAAAAAAGCTCTACTATACATTCGACGTACGGAGAGCTGTCCATTTGCGCGCGTTCGTACGACTTGTCAGCGAAGGAAAAGGAGCCAATGAAAGCGCGGAGAAGTGATGAGACCGGGCACTCGCCACCGATGTAGGCGCCGTAGTGAACGTTTCGGTGACTCAATTAGAACTGACGCGAAACAGTTTCTCGATCGGCGCCGTGACCATTTCTGCGTTGAATGGCCGAGAAAGCACTCGGACCTTTCTGTTTATTTACTTTGACGAGCGAGAGAGAGACGAACCAATTGCCATAACTTATCTTGTGCTGTTGTGGCTGCACAAATAATAAAACAGCGACTGTAAAAAGATAGAACAAACAACGGCAATAAGAATAAAACAACAACAACAACAGCTGTACGAGAAACAACAACAACAACGAGGCAATGCAGGAAACCACAAAAATGATCATGCACCGGGCTCTGTTGTGACAGCCGACTGTTCCAAGGTAGTATCGTTCTCGACCTAGATTCTATTCAGAGCCTGTTTCTACCTACCTCATACGTACTCCCAAATATAATATATATGTATGTATATATATATATATATATATATATATATATATATATATATATATATATTCATATGTATATATATATATATATATATATATATATATATATATTTATTCATATATATATATATATATATTCATATGTATATATATATATATATATATATATATATATATAGTTCCCATATCAATGCCCACACAGAGGGTACAGCATAACAGTAGCAACAAGTTTATTTAAACATAGTTAGATTACTATGCACGACAACGGTAGACGCAGCAACAGTAATAATACTCATAATTGGCGCGTACACGTTTGGGTTCCACAACTATAATAATAATAACAATAATAAAAATAATAATAATAATAATAATAATAATAGTAATAATGTGGCTACCGCTACGCTGACACGGGTGTGATAAACTTAACTCCGCGATGCACGTATGACAGGAACTGCCCTAACACTCCAGCAAGCGGGGTAGGTCTTTTGAAAGAAGAATACGCACGACACACGATACGGATGTGCGTCAACCCCGCAGCGGTTCGGAGACGGCCGTAGAAGATGACACTAGACCGACGTACCACCATATTCCTTCGGTGTGTCCAGTTTTTTTGTTCAAGAAGCACGGCGGCCGGAACGATGACGACGCGCCTGGCCACAATTTAATAACCATTATTTTCGTAACAGGTGATTAGCGAAAAAACAAGGCTGGCAAAATAATCGATAATTATTATGTTGACGAGGGCGACGACTACGACGATGATGGCCGGTGGCCGCTGGCCGGCGCGAGAGCCCGGAATCTAATTTCAAGTTCGCTTACGCCGGCCATCGACGCCGGTCAATGTGGTAATTAGGGGCTAACTAATGTTGCTGATTTTTTTTCGTTTCAGGTAAGTAATATTCAAATACGCCAGCGTTGACAGCATACGTCGGTGAGATGAGACGACGAACCGATGTCGTCGTCGTTGTCGTTGTCGTCGTCTTCAGGAATCAGCAGGATCCGCTAGGTCCTCAATCTGCTAGCCAGCTGATCCCGTCTACACGATTCAATGTCGGTGATCAGCGCTGAACTGACTGCAAACAGCAGTCTGGTGGTGATCACTTTGCTGGAAAAAAAAACAACTGGCTGTTAGAAGCAGACACACGGACACAAGACAGAAACGGTGGTACAATATTACAGCTGTTCGTGTATACACGAGAAATTATTACGTACGTAAGCAAAACTTCCTGACGAGCATATTATTCTAACGCATACCTAGAGATATAGCATGAGATAGCGTGGGAGAGAGAGCGAGAGACAGAGAGGGGGAGGGAGGTAGGGAGAGTCAAAGAGAAAGATAAGAAGCAAGAAAAACAACTTTGTCAAGGTAAGCACGAGTAGGTAAGCGTATTGCCTAAAATGTTCACACCGTTCTTCACACCGTTCAAGACGGTGGCGAAAGGCTGTAGCAGCTGCAACAGCGGTTATGTTATACAAACGTTTGATTGAACGCTTTTGCTATGCCTAGATTAAATAAAAAGCAGTGGACAAGCACTTCTACGTTTCGCGAGTGCAATGAACGGTTGTACGTACAACATGTACGGAGCGTACGAGAAATGTTTCAGCTGGACAAGTCCTGACACATCGTGTTGTCGCCGGGGCGAGCTGGCGAGTTCTCGCTCGCGGCGATGTCATGGCATCGCCTGTTGGGAAACCCTAGATATCTTAACATGTCCGGCCCACGGTGCGTTGAAGACCTGTACCTCAGGTTAAGTAACCCCAGGCCCGCAGGGGACGGAGGATGGCCTCAAATGAAAAACAACCTCTTTAAAAAATGTTTTTGCTTCTAGACATCACGCCTCGCCGCGCGCTTACACCCACCGCCGACATCGAACTTGTTTGGCCATGTAGGAGAATTTTTAATCTAGGCGCGCGCTTCGCTTCGCTGTTTTCCTTCCGTCTGTCCGTCGGTCCGCCTGTGTGTCGGTCGGTCCAATCTACTTGTGATTGTTTGTCCTAGGCCGTTCCTCCGACTTCTTTCACGGCGACAAACAGTCGCTTCCCGTTGGACCCGCAGATATCGAGCCAGCGCGACGAGCTGCCCTTGTCTGCGCTACCCGCGGTCCCCGATGCCCCGACATCGTGACATTGTCCGTTACTACAACACCTATGTTGCCGGCAGAACTCATAAAGGTTAAACGTTCTGTTGTTTAGCACCGCCCAGATGTTGCCCACTGCGCGTGATGTCTCTGTAAAACGTGTTTGTCATCATCAGCGGCAGCAGGCAGCAGTTCCAGCAAGCGTCGCCGCCCGCCGCTGCAACTATAATAACAACAACAACGACAACAGCAGCAGCAACTTCAAGCAAGCACAACAACATTCCCAATGACAGAACCAGTTGAATTTGGTGTGACCAGTTGCAGTTGGTACACCTGCACCTGTAGGAGTAAGGCGGCAGCAGCGCCACAGCCAAATCGGCGCGGTCGTTCGGCATCGAGTGCTGCCTGTGCTACGAGTGTGCCTGTGGGTAGTAGGGCTGGGCCTGTGGTCGTGGGCCCGATGGTCGTGGGCCCAAGTATCTGGTGACCATGGGCCTAAAAGTCTGATGGCAGTGGGCCTAAGGGTCTGGTGGCAGTGGACCTAAGGGTGTGGTGGCAGTGGGCCTAAGGGTCTAATGGCCGTGAGCCTTTGGGTCGTGAGTCCGGGCCTGGGGAGTATCGGTGGTGGTCGTGGTGGCGCTGGGCCTGGTAGGTGAAGGTCTAAGGGTCGTAGGGCTGGGCTTGGGGATATTTAAGGGGATCTTGTGGTCGTGCGTGCGGGTGGCGCTGGGTCTAGGTCGTCTTGATAAATCGAGCCCTTGCTTCTCGCCGCTAGTTTGTAGCTATTTTTGGTTCATTAATAGAAAATACGTATTGGTCATAGCTATCCGCCTAGCCATGCTGACACTCCAGTAGACATCGGTACACTGGAGCCACTTAGCAACAGCGGCTTATAGCAGTGCATTAAGTACAGGGAAGTGAACACGATAGTAGCAGTAAGAAGTACAGTAATGGCAGTAGCAGCAAAGACAACAACGTCAACAAAGCACGGACACGTTGAAAGACAACAGGCCCGTTGTGGTAGTGGTTGTTGTGATTGTAGTTGCAGTCTTGTCGTCGTCGTCGTCCTGGTAAACAAGGTCGTATAGTGTCTACTAGAGAAGTGCTAGTTAAACATGGTAGTTAGTAACGTTAGCCTAACAACGGCAGCAGAAGCAATAGCTGTTAGTAGCATTAGTAATGTAGTAAAAGTCGTACAACAGTTGCAATGAGAATCAGCAATCGAGCTGCCGGTGCGTGCCGTTGCTTGTTCGGTGCCTGGGCGCGGTGGGCCGCATGACGCGGAGATTATTTGTGTCCGACGATGTTGAGGTCGTCCTTATGGACGTCTTCCCCTTCGTCATTGTTATTGTCATTATGGCCCTCGTTGGCGTTGTACCTCGTTGGCGTTGTACCTCGTTGTCGTTGTACCTCGTTGTCGTTATCGTCGCGAGAAAGGTTGCGGTGCGACATTATTGAACTGGCCGCCGCCACCATGCTCTTTCGTTGGCTGGCTGGCTAGCGCACGCACCTCACATCTCTTAGCGTCGTTGAAGTAGCTGGCTGAAGCCCAAGGCCTGGAGAGTGAAGAGCCTCCGGCTGCTGCCGACGACTCCAGTACCAGGATAGTAGGAGGTTGTAGCCTGTAGTAGCGAGATACACAGTAGCGGGGGAGAAAACGTTCGAAAAGGAGGGAGGAAAAGTTAACACAAAGAGAGGAAAAAAATAACGAAGGAAGAAAGAGAGAAACATGATGAAGAAATAGGAGAAAGATAGACAAGAAACAACACGACTTGCGCTCGGTTGGGTGAGTACGGCTCTGTACGCGGGTACGTGCGGCTGTGGGGTCGGTTGGCCGGCACCTCTCGAAATCAACTATCTCTTTCTAAGCCGCTGAAGCGGGCGGAAGGGCGGGCGGTGGATGGGGGAGATATCTACCCTCCGCCCCAGCCATGGAAGCCCCAGACGAGGTACTGTGGTCGTGTTGCAGTGCAACTGTCTTTGCTGCGTCGTTGCTGCTGATTGTCGCTGGTCGTTGGCTTGCACTGGGTTGGGGTCGCGAAGCAATGCGCAAACTGCCCACCGCCGAGTTACAAAAACAGCAGCAACAGCATTTCAAGCAACCCTTCTCTCTCTATGGTAAAGTGGTGGCGGGGAGGGACAGCGACGCGAACGTGTACGAGGACGGCAATGTCCATAGCGACAACCACGGCGGAGATGGCTGCTGAATAATAAAAGCCATGAATGCGAAAAACAACAACAACAACGCTGATGACAATGATGAGCTGAACTACGGCACGGTGCCGGAGGGCGCGGCAATGTTGGCGATGACGAGAATGATTTCGGTGACTTCGTTTGCCCGACTTTGGCTTTGTGTTTGCAGCCTGCCCGGGTCTGACGCCGGTGAATATCCCAAATCGAATTATCTCATCCGTGTCATTCACTGCCAGCAACTGGTTGGCTGGCCGCGGCCACGTTGTCCAAGAAAGCCAATCAACCAAGAAACCCACTCACCAACCAACGTGACTGACTGTTTTGCCGTGTCGTCGCTATTGCGGCAGCATTCCGTACCGAATCCCGAACACCAAACACTCGTTAACTGAACGATGACGCGTTTGGGGCAGAGCATAGAACTGCCTTATGGCAGTGCAGGGCTTCTTTGCGCCGTGCCGTGTGCGCGTATTCGAATAGGTGTTGCTTGTCTAGCCTTAGTTGTGAGTCCTTTTGATTGTTTGTTCTGAGGCAACGGATTATTTGTTTGTGATGTTGCAGCTCGTATATAGAAATAGAGTACTGCAAGTGAACTGCGATGTAAAAAGTGCTCGGGATTCTTGTGGACAAGGTGATCGAGCAACAAACATGTATCTTATCAGACAAACTATTGTTCCTATATACGTTATGCATGGGTAGTATGTAGTAGAGCCAGGGCTTCTAAAGGGCCTTACAATCGCTGTAGCGTGCGCAGTGTGCGCAGTGTACATTGCGCTGAACAGCACCTTGGTTCTCTCTCCGGGAGGACGGGGGGACATTTGGGGCGCTCTGACTGTGAAGAGCTGGCTGTTCTTGGGGGCTTCCTTCTTCCACAAGTGGCGGGCGCATGATCCGTTCCTTCCTAGAAATCCGGAAGAGGCGTTCAGTCAGTCGGCCAAACGACAGAACGAGCCCCGACAGAACGTTGCCTGCCTTCACGGTTGGCCCTCATCTGGCCATAGGGCGTGCCAGTCTTCTTTGAGCATCCTCCCTATTTCTCTCTGAAGCTTCGTTCGTCTGTCGTTGTCAAACGACCTCACTGTACCCGGAGAAGCGTGCCGTACCGTTGATGCTGGCGGTCATGTCAGGCTATGATGACACGTCTACATTGCTGGATCCGCGTTGGTCGAGAAAGCATAGTGTATAGGTGTCCCGTTCTCCCCCTCCCCCCGCTCGCTTTCTCTCTCTCTCTCTCTCACATGTATGCGTGTATGTTGGAGCGCTTGCCCTATTCCTTTCATCTGTTCATATAGAACCACGAAGCAGCTGCAGCCACAAAGCAATGGCTACACTGGCAGCATATTACTGTGTGAAACTGTCGTGACTCACCACATGCTTAGACACGCTTTTAGCGTGGCGACCAGAGCGTGCCACAGCATTTGCTAGAGGCGGATGGGGGGTGCGGGGGCGCAGGGAGCACGAGACAGCGTGCAGAAGAGGAGGAAGAGAAACAGAAGCAAAGAGAGAGAGAGAGAGAAAGAGATATCTCTGGTAGATTTCGATCGGGAAGTAGCTATCGGTAACCGATCGTGTACACTTATCAGCATAGTTATTATCGACTTATTGATATTATTACATATTATTAAGTAGTGTTTTGGCGCGTTCGCTCGATCCTTTCTCACATCGGCCATTGTGCTGACTCAGCGAGCTGGTCATCTACGTCCGGCTACCAGTATGTGATACGAGCATTTGTGAGTATGTGCAATAACTGTTGGCTGGGCGGATGATTGTCGGCGCTGCGCAAGAATCCCTCCTGTTATTATCAGCAGGTACAACAACAACAACCAAGCCCTGGCCTTCTCCTCAAAATAGAGGCCGTTGTACGTCATTGTACTAAATGCTGTGGCTTCCCGTGTATGTTTTTCAATTTTTTCCAATTTCAATTTAAGGTTTATTCACGGAACCGCAATTTCACAATGCTTAAGTTCTCGTATATAAAAACAGTTAAAAAATGTATTAACACCAACATGATCTATTTCATACTTTAACATGTCTCACTCCATACGAAACTAGCAATTGAAGTTGCTAAAAACTTCTCCCGTTCACATACATGACACGCTTGTTTCAACCTATTGACGGGTTACTAGTTGATGTGGCTGCGTGTGTCTGTTTGCATGTGTGCTCTGTGTCTATGTCACAAGTAGGCTCTATGATGCTGCGAGGTGTGCTGCCGGCCATTTCAAGATGTGGCAACATAACCCTTATGTCTGCCTGACTGCCTACAGCCTCGAAGACTCCTCTTTGAGGCTACCTAGAGAAGGGATTCTACCGCAAACGGCTTGCAAACACGCCGAGCTCGTTTCTGTTTGAATACTAAGCGCACGTAATTTTGTTAAATCCCCATCTATTACTACGCGGCGTTGCTCTCTTGTCAGCTAATCAGTGCAGCAACAACGGAGAAGCATTCTCTCAGCAAAAGCTGAAAAGCAACACTATTTAAATCACACTGGTGTGCAATTTAACTAAGCATATATATATATATATATATATATATATATATATATATATATATATATATATATATATATATATATATATATATATATATATATATATATATATATATACATATATAATAATATAACATAAGGCGCTTTTATTAGCACAAAAAATATATATATAAGTCATATTATTCCAATAAATTCTTATTCTGAGTAATATATATATATATATATATATATATGTATTTATACACGTACTCATATATTTGTTGTGTTACTAGTCTTCGATGTAGCTGTACGACTTCAGCCTCCATAAAGGCATAAATCTACTATTTGGAGCACCTAAATACGAGATAATCTTTGCAATTTATAAAGCTTGCCTCGTAACGTAGCAAGTGTAATAAAGTTTGTTTGCTTGACAAGTTGATGGCCCGCAATGATTTGCACGGGCTAGTAGGAACCACAAAACGATTGCCGTTGATGTAAGCATCGTTTTTCCTCTCGTTGCTGTCGCTGCTTTTGCCGTGGCCGTCAGGGCGCTGAACATCGAGCGCTCTGAGCTGCGAGCCGATATCGTGAACTATAAGTCTCGGTCAATATTGGTACATTTTTTCTTCGTCGTAGGGCTGATGACGAATTAGAAAGTCGTAAGCAAGCTAATTCGCCGAACAAACAAGAGCCGCATCTCGGATTGGCGCCTGGACTTCGCCGTGGACTTTACCACTCTCCTGGAGCGGTCCCGGCTGGCTGTTGGGCGCTCAGGACGACAGAGGTCTTCTTTTAATCAAAGTTATATACAGCTCTTGCGTAATGGTGTCAGGCCTACCACCGCACCGTCTAGAAACTAGTTTAGCTTGAACGTATTCCTATAATGCTAGTAAATAGTTGAATCAGCTTGAACGTATTCCTATAATGCTAGTAAATAGTTGAATCAGCTTGAACGTATTCCTATAATGCTAGTAAATAGTTGAATCAGCTTGAACGTATTTCTTCTCCCTTTGGTGTCTCCTCCAACGCTTCCGTATTCTGGAGGAGAGGCACGTATCTAGCGAGTGCGTCTCGAGCAGACCTGGTTCATTGAGAGACATCTTACACAATGTACGTTTATATATATATAAATATATATATATATATGCGGACGAAAGACCACGTATGAGAGTGAGAGCTAGGTAGGCTTCAAACGCCTCGCCCAGAAACACAGCGAAACGTGTACGGTGCTTAGGGAGAAACGGCAATGCCATTCGGAAATTTGTTCTTGATAGTTTATACGCCTGCATTTGATGGACGCGCCGTGTCCAAACAATCTCTAGAGACAGAAGGATAGCGGCCTCGTCGCGTAGATTTATTTCGCCAAACGACTTTGGTCGTTTGTGTACAGCTAGCTGGCCGCGTTGGCTCTGCTGTATGTCTAAATGTCTATACGAGCATTCGTATTTTCGTCGCAGAGCATATTTTAGAATTAGTCTCGTTATTCACTTTTGTGCACATCGCGTATCATTTCTCACGCTCAAGTATTACATATATATTCGTGCATTGTAAATTAATTTTATTTTTAGTATTTTATTCCAGCAGATTTTAACCGACTATGCCAGCGTGCACTTAGGACCGCTGTGACAAGCTATCATATTAAACAGATGGCTTAGAAGAGACGATTGTATGCCATATTCGGCTTTCGCACACCTTCTCCTTTGTGCTTGCTTTAGTGCGGCCTGTCGATCTTCAATACTTACGTCAATGCTTAGTCTGGTTCATCACTGCTCTACCGGCTCCTCGGTTCGGAATGCTCCTTTACTGTGAAAGCTGTACGGTATGTATTGTAAGTACCAATTGTACGGTTATGTTTGGTCTCTGTGGTGGCTGGTAGCACGTCTTTATTGGCGCGATCCACCAGTTCGTACTTGAGTGGTCTCGCGAGTCCACACGGGGTCTTCCAAATAGGCAGCTAATTTTGAACGGACTAAAGTAAGCGCAAATAGTTTGCTAAGCGCGATTAGCACTATAGTAAGACGTTACGAAGTGAGACTTGCGCTTCTTCTAACACGGTCTAGTAGTAACTGACGCAATAACTGACGTTTTCCGGTCTAGAATTTCATTCACCAATGAAAATTGCATATGGCATGTTATGTATATCCTCCTGCGTCTTTCTCTTTCCTCTATTTTCTTCTGGCTTGCAGTTTTCCAGCCGGAGTAGAGGTCATGGTACTTCGAACCTACTCAGAGTTACGTACTACATATTATTATTATTATTATTATTATTTACTTATTTACCGTGTGATTAGTAAAAGTTCTCACAATGTCATTGCATCTCTCGTTGCATTGACCGCAGTCGATCTCTACAGACAGGTGGACTTTTTCATATCTAATAAGGAGACATAATATACACTCGCCAAGAGGAGGGACTTGCCCTACAATTCGTATCGTGAATCATTCGTAGCGAAGTCTGGTATGCTCAATTTTCATTAGGTGAGCACCACAAAGCATGTTACATAGCTGCTTTGTTGCTTGCTCGGGACACTCGGCCGAAGCTTGCTCAGCCAAACGGGTAAAGGGGCACCGCTCACAAGACGCCCCGGCCCCAATTGAAATCGTACCAGCAGCCGACAGACCGGGGCGGTCGTCTTAAACGAAGAAAGGACCTAACGTCCCGAAGATCGGCACGAAAAGAGGAAGACAGTTGAAATGATTAACATGGCATCTGCCAACGCGGACATTTGCCGGGCTACCAAACCCACTAAAGCGCGACCGCAGTCAGTGATACAAAACAGCTAGTGAAAAGCACCAGCAACAGCAGCAGCAGGAGTTAAGCCGGCGTGGTCCAACTAGCGCTGTGACAGCGCGGTTAAGAGCAACGTATCTTTCTTTTGCTGAGACATCTGCGGTGAAAGAACGAAGCGAATGGCCGGCTGGATGTCGGCTGGATTTATATCTGTCTATGAATGGCACAGCGCCACATAGCGCCACCGTGGTCGTCGTCGTCGCCGTTGCTATATCGGTGATGTTCTCATACGGTACAAAGTTGGATCGGTCTTTCTGCTCGGCTTCGTGGTCGGTCCGTAGAGAAAGAGTCGCGCCGCAAAAGGGCCAAGGGTGCTTAACGTAACTAGCACGAAGATAGCAAAGACAGCGTAAAGGGTAGTCATACTAAATAGGAGAAGATCAGAACGCCGACGACGACAACAACAGTACCAACACAACAACTACAACAACAACACAACAACATGACCACAACAACAACAACAACAACGACAACAACAACAACAAAACAACAACAACACAATTAAACAACAACAACCAAAAACGACAACAACAAAAAACACAACAACAACAACAACAACAACAATAACTACTACTATACAACTACAACAACCCACAACAACAACAACAACAATAAACAACAATAACAACAACAACCAACAACCACAACAACAACAACAACAACAAGCAACAACAACAACACCACAACAACAACAACACACAGCAACAACAACAAACAACAACAACAACAACAAACAACAACAAGCAACAACAACAACAACAACCAAACAACAACAACACACAACAACACAACACACAACAACAACAACAACAACACAAACAACAACACATGACACAACATAGGTCAAAATGCAAGACAGACAACAATAACACCACCACACAACAACAAACAACAAAACAACAACAACAACAACAACAACGACGACAACAACAACAACAATAGTACTACAAACAACACCGACAACAGCGACAACAGTGCCAGCAGCAACACAAAAAAGAACTGTAACACTAACGGTAGCGGGAGGCTTGCAAAAATAACCTTAACCTTGTTCAGACATGAGCACGTGAGGAGGAAAATAATAGCAACATTATTTGGAAGCTAAGCAAGTGCTACTGCAACAGCGGCGACTGAAGCAATCCGCGACAACGTACTTCTTCTGTGAGGTAGTTAATGAAGGAGCCTGTGGTTAGTAGTACTAGAAACAAATAAGCTTTGTCATTAGTCGTATTGACAATATGCTACCCTACTGTAGCAATAATAGAAAAGTGCGGCAGCTCAGCGGCAACCACAACCGTGACCACGCACGACTCTAGGTTGCCTTGAGGTTGCATCAAGGTTTTTTCGTTTCGATTCGTTTCGATTTTCGGTTTTGAAAGTAGTTGCCCGAAATCGTACCCTCTACGATCTGTCTGTGATTGTTTGTTGTTTTTCTTTCGAAGCCGAGAGCAAGCAGCCGGGTTGTGGATAATACCGAGTTTGGTCTGAAACTTAACACACACACACACATGTGAAACAGGTACGTACGGTGGTATATATGGATGGACGGACGAGGTACATACGGATGTACGAACGGACGGACAGACAGATAGACAGACGGACGGTATAGTTGGGCAACCGGCAATGTACAGCGACGACGTCATGGCAAATGCCGATCCGAAAAATCCAAAGAGCCACCAATCCGAGTTTCGAAAATCTCCTTCCTGTTCGTCTCTAGATCAGTTCGTTCGCTGCTGCCATCGTTGCCTGCTTATGGCAGCAGGTCAGCAGCCCACAGTGATTGATTGCAGCCGCAGCGGCGTCGTTGGCGGCGGCGGCCGCAGCGTGCTCCAATTTTGGCGCTTGACTAGGACGAAGATCTTGCTGCGTACGAAAAGCGTACGATGGTGCAGATGATAGTGTACCATCCAGCGGGAGTGGCTGGCGGACCGCACGGCGGTGGGGAAAGAGGGGGTCGGTAGGAAATGGACATTGGACGCACGCCCACGCCCACACACATACACAGTGCTAGGCGGTTTTGCGAAACGTGGTCTGTTAGGAGCGGCCTGCCCTTTACGAGACAGACAGAGAGAGAGAGACGCAGATAGATAGAGCGAGAGAGAGATGGGGGGGGGGAGAGAAACAGATATTGCAGCTATGGTAGTGAAGGCAACGGCCGTCCGAGGCCCACCGTGTGCCACCGAGTAGGGAGGGCATAGGGCTGGCGAAAACAGACGCGAGAGCACTGAGCTGCTAATGATAATTCCTTTTAAAACTTTTATTCTTTTGAGTTGTTGCTATTGCTGCTGCTGCTGCTGCTGATGGTGTTGCTGACCTCATAAGTCGGCATGCCTGCTTGTTCCGAAGGGGTTTGCCATGCACGTGTCCGACGATTGCGCGAGCAGCCCACTGCTAGCCGTCATAACAACAACAACAGCAGCAGCAGCAGCTTTCGAAGTACCCCCCCCCCCTCACTCCAGATCTCCGCATTTCCTACACACCCCATCCCCCCCCCACTTTCGACCCATTTCGGAGAGCGCGCCAGACCTTGATTTCCGCCGGTACAGCTGTGGGATAGGCGTCGTTTGCCTTGGTAATCTTGCCTGCCGTAAACTACAGGCTTCCGCAGTTTAGAATATATATATATATATATATATATATATATATATATATATACGTATATATATATTCTTTTTTGATTTTTCATTATCGGCTTCTTATTCTGCTTCGTCGTCACTGTCGCCTCCTCTAGATGACCAACCATAGGATGGCCACCGATCGATTCAAGTCTTTCTTTGTTCTGCCAAAACGGAATCGAATCGGCGACATGCGGCTGACCTCTAGCAATCTAACGCGGAAACAATTACCAAACCATACAAACACAGCGGCGCAGCAGCAGCAGCAGCACCAGCACCAACGACGGCTTGCTTAGTTCGCTGACCCAAGGAAATAAAACACAGCCCGAGCTGCCGGAAATTGTCAGATGGCGATCTCGAGAGAAACGATGCTCTTGAGCGTTAAACACGACGGCGACGATCCAAGATCCAAGATCACCCAGTCATTTTGTTGCCGAAGGCCGCACAGAATTACCCTTGCCCGCCGTGGTGCAGAAAAGTCTTAGTTTAATGCAAATGTATACTTTTAGGTAATTTTTGAGACATTTTTGAGCATGTCGTTTGCATGCAAATGCATTACATGCATCACAATAACAAAAATAATAATTGGGTGCAAATAATGTTGTTTAACGTTTGAAATGAAAAAAAAACATGATTACTCTAGTCATGCACTGTATGCTATACAACTTCTGAGATACTTGTTTTTCATACTTCAATCCTCTAGCCGATTTGCAACTGGCTTGTAGTAGACTGATATTATATGCGAATTATCATACGCGACAGTTTGTGTTGTTGCTGTCGCTGTTACCGGTGTTGCGTATTGCAACGGTCGACACCAATAAATACTGCGTAATAGATTATGGCAATAAACACGACATAACACATAGGTCTGTTTTTTACACGCAACTCGGTTCCGAGGCTAGCATTATAGCTGCGACAGCCCGACAATCAGCTCGTTCACGGAGCAGGGTGCTCGCAGCAGCAATTTGTGACACGAGTTAATGCCCAACACTTCCTGTCATTGTATGAAAAGAATTGGACCCTAGGCGGGTTATGTTCTATCTCTACCTCAATAGGTGTGCAGCCGCAGTGTAAGCCGATGCGAGCGCTGAAGCTAAGGTTACGCCTCGTTTTCACTAATAAGCCGTTGTCTTATCGTGCCGTTAGCAACACAGCGCACGAGTACATGCCTTGCAGCTAAGATTGGCACTAAGGAAATGATTAAGAAACAATGGCACACTTGTTCCCCTAGGTAGATTGTGGACAATCGACACCATCAACGTGACAATTGGTTGATCACACGTGCTATGTTTCACACACACACACACGTATAATTGTCCATGAGGTGTAACTCCTTAGAAAAAAAAAATATATATATATGTTTGTGTACGTATACAGTTACCTAGTAGGCTGTATATGTCGCCCAGAGCCTGCTACTGGTCGACGAGGTCCAAACTGGTCCACGAGGCGGAGAGACCGAGATACATAAAGAGAACGGCTGGGCTTCGCGATGGCTTCGGGGTTGGGGGTTTGGGGGGGGTGACCAAAGCAGAGGGGTGCAGACCAAAGCCGAGGGGTGCAGACCACGGTCTCTAGCGGCCGATCCAGGCCGAGGCCGAGACACGCCACCATCGGGCCGCCGGCGTCCGACCAATGGGCCCCGCCAGCGAAAGCGGCATTGAGGACATGAACGAGGTCGAGACTACCCTTTACTGTACATTGCCGCGTTGTGCCGCTCGCCAAGCTTGCCGGGTTGCCTGCGTACGTGCCTGCCGTGTCTCTTTGTCGGCGCACTTCGGTCGCCGGTCACCACCGGCATGACTTTTCGCCAGACCGGGGGGGGGGGGGTACGCTTGTGTCCCCCCGTCGATCAATTTGCCTGTCCAAATCAAAATTTCCGTGCTGAATGATGCTACTACTACTAGAGACTAACTCCCTGATGGACTCCCTAACTGGCGGCCCAAGGTTGGCCGCCAAGCTGGCTGCAGCCGGTTGTTCGTTGCATATAAGCAACAAAAGACATTGCCACTCTTAACTACTATAGCTAATATTACGATCAATTACTTACAGTACCGAGACTATGCCTAGATAATTTGATAATAGTTTTGTTTAGCACAGAGGGAGGGGAAAATAATTTTGCACACACACACACACTTATAATGGGTACCGTGGGCGTCGATGCTGCTGACATTGTTTGTTGACAGCATGATACGCACGGAAAAGCGTCTCACCTAACAGCCTCTAGACGAGGCGAGGAACTGGTCCTGTTTCTTAATATCACTTCAGCCCCTACTTTCCGACTTTAGGTTAGCGTGGGCAGAGCGCACATTACGGTGGTCTGCACCAAATGTTCCGAAGTGTGATGATGATAATAATAATAATAATAATAATAATAACACGCAGATATGGCAGCGGCTGCAGCTTCCCCAGTCGTAGCAACAGTATTAGCAAAAATAATTGCTGCGCTGATACTTTATTAGACTTGCTGTTGCTGTATATCACTCTGCTGGTACTACTAGAACACTACGAAAGAAACATTGTGAATAACAAACCCTTAGTGGGTCAGTTTGCTCTGCAGCGACGGATGGAACAGAAAAACACCCATAACGCGTCATTGATGCATGCGCAACATACAGTCATAACCACACACACGCATATATATATATATATATATTTATATATATATATATATATATATATATGTATATATTAATATATATATATATATACAACACCGTTCCTGGAGTTTACAACAACTAGGCACTTTGTCGCTAATCCGCCAGCTAGTAAGTAGCCAGCTAACGGGCTAGAACTGCACAAGGTGTTCTTTACCACAAATATATGTCGTTCTAACGGTCACACGCACAATCGAGAGCCAGTTATTTTTGTTGTGGAATGCGGAACACATCACCCTCACAAATAGACATAGAGAGAGAGAGAGAGAGATCAAAGATGATCACCGGTGAATAGATTGATGTGTTGGAAAAGAGGGTAGAAGATTGATATTTGTGGGTGCGTCACATTCGAAACCCTCTCGGTTGTTGTCATTGCTGTGCTTGTCGAGGTGTTTGTTCAGCCGGCGGACAATCGACGGACAATCGGCGAATGTTGCTCTCTGGTAGTCTGGGCGGCTCTACACGTTCGTATGTATGTATTTAATTATGTATTTAATTTGCACCGTTGTTCGCTTCGACGGCCAGAGTATGGCTGTCTGCCCAACATTCCCCTGTTTTGCCGTCTCGCAGCACTGGCGGCACTCTTTCTGCCTGTATAGGGATCTTCTCAAGCAGAGGTGGTGTGAATCTATTTCTCTGTGTGTTTGTGCAATGTGGTGGGCACAGGTGCCGTTCTGCAGATTTCCCCAAATTTTAAACCGAGACTGAACTTAGGCCTGAACGGGATATGGTTGATTGAACAATAATAAACACACTTGCTTCCCTTACGCGTCACTGACGACAGTTCCCGCTAGGCAAGTTGTTACTTTCAAGAGGATTTGTTGTTGTTGTTGTTGTTGTTGTTGTTGTTGTTGTTGCCGTTATGTTTATTGTTGTTGTTGTTGTTGTTGTTGTTGTTGTTGTTGTTGTGTTTATTGTTGTTGTCGTTGTTGCTGTTATGTTTATTGTTGTTGTTGTTGCCGTTATGTTTATTGTTGTTATTGTTGTTGCCGTTATGTTTATTGTTGTTATTGTTGTTGCCGTTATGTTTATTGTTGTTATTGCTGTTGCCGTTATGTTTATTGTTGTTGTTGTTGTTGTGATTCGTAGGTAGTCTGTACTATGATTGCTATTCTTGCTGTTGTGGTTGGTGGTAGTCGTGGTGGTGGTGGTGTTAATGTCGTCGTCGGCGGCTAAACGACGCTTTAGGTTAGACGAGTGGCATCCCCAGCCGTCTCCGCCTGCTGTTTCCACACCGGTTCGAGATCACAGCTGCCGCAAGATCGCAGGTGCTGTTGTGTGGTGATACTTCGCGTGCGCCTGCGTGAATTGGAGAAGAAACGGGGGGGGGGGGGGGGACACCGGGAGACGGGGAAACGTCTCATCTATACGCACCTAGACGCACTAAACGTTATTCTTATTATTATTATTATTATTATTAGGGCACATTACTATGGAGAGATCGGAGAGTATATTAGGGGCTTGTGTGAGCAGAGTCTTAAGTGTCGGCAGGAACGGAGAGAACACATACGACGCGTACACAGACGCTCACCTATATATATATATATATATATATATATGTACCTAGCCAACTATATATATGTATATATATATACAAGCAGGCACACCAATATCCACCCACACTGATACGTACACACGATGGTCAACAGTCATGCGTGGATGTAGATATAGGTGAGATAGGCGGCTTAGATCAACAAAACACGGCGATGGCATGCGGTAGGATTAAGCACAGCGACACTGCAATACCGGCGACCTGCAGCTGCTGCTGCTGCTGTATCGGACGGACGATGCAGTCGCTGAACGAACGAGGGGTCAACAGCGAGCGACATATGATATCGATCTCCGTTGAGGTAATAGCAACACTTAGTCGACGGTTAGGGCGCCTTTGTTTCGGTCGTATCGAGGTTTATCGAGCTCACGGCATTGGCATCAGCTTGGCACGGAGCTTGACAGGGCTGGTTTATGGTCGTGTGCGATACCTTAGTTTGAGTTCGTCGTCAACACGAACATTTCACATTTAGGGGATGACCCGTCCGTCGTATACACGGACGACTTTCTCATAAACAGCCGGAGTACTGAAGAGACATTTTTACCTGTTCTGATAATCACTATTCCATCAGAGAAAAACTTTGCAGCCCCAGTAGGGTAGTAGTGGGTGCGAAAAGCCCTGTGGCATCAACAATGCGATTGAGTAACCCACAAGCTCATCGCCAAATAGTCTCTAAATAGTTTCGGCTCTAGTTCTGGAAACAGGTGAATCCTTCACACCCACACACACACACTACGCGTTACTTAGACGACGTTTTTAAGATACGCATTAGACTTTGTGCGCGGAACCCCCTGCATATATTCAGTTGATTAGGAAATGCGAGAAGAACGTGGCTGAAAATGGCCTTGGCATTTCCGCAGCGTACGCGATCGTAGCGCCGCGGGAACGAAGAATTGTCCGTAGGTCTTAAATTGTTCGTTGCGCCGGGTACGGGCCTCATTCCGCATTACATGTTGCAATGTTGATTTCAATAACACTTGCATCAGATGCGGCAGGCGGCGCCTACCCAAAGACTTCGTCTTTGAATGAACTGGCATCTGCATTAGCGTATGAAATGTTTTAAAGTACGAGCCAAGAATAACAATAAAAGTACGATGATATATGGCGGCAGGTTTATATATATATATATTTATTTATATATATATATATATATAACATTCCTTGATTAGACATTTTTTCAAGCTAGTGTACGGGTAAGAAGTGCGCAGTAGGTGTGTCGGCAGTAAAGGAGCATTCGAGAAAGGGTGCAGGGAGATTTAGGTGCGATAGCTGGAATAGACGTCTCGACGTTGGTTCTACACAATTTCGAATTTGACCGACGGACGACCGGTCGTAAGAGAAACGTTCACGAATAGTCCAAGCCGTCGTGGGCGTGGCGTAATGGGAATGGTGGTGCCGGCCGTGGCAAAGGACCTGCATGCCCATCCGATGAGCTCTGTGAGCGTCACTGCTCTACGAACAGGCGGCAAAAGACCCGATGGCCAATGACCAAACAATTGAACAACGCTTCGGCGGGCAGCCGTCGATCGTCGATCTATGGGCACACTATCAAGCCGTCGATCGTCGATCTATGGGCACACTATCAAGTGGCGAGTGCCCTTTCAGATCAATTGGCTGGGGTCGGTTACAGGACCCGCACTTGTCCAACACCTGCAAGCCCGGTTTCTTCGAGCTGTACGTCTTTACTGCTGCTCTCGGATTGAAACACTGTCTGTCCTTCATTGCACTTTTCGTATTTCATCTGGAGGACCTCTTATTGCCGCCCCAGTTTTCAGGCCTGCTTACTGGGGATGATATATTCCGCGATCTGTATTAGGCGGACCCGAGGTGCACCCTGACTCGTGGTGTGGGACTCCCTCCCCTTGTCTACGCTCCCAGGCCGAGCACTGATATGTATATATATATATATATGCATATATTTATATATATATATATATATATATATATATATATTTATATATATATATATATATATATATATATATATATATATATATATATATTATATATATATATATATATACATATATTATATATATATATATATATCTATATATATATATATATATATATATATACATATATATTATATATATACACACATATACAAACATGCATGTACAGACATTATTATATATTAATATATAGTCGTGGATCGCAGGGTTTCTTCACTATGCGTCGCACAGCCAATACCAATAATTCGTCACGACACAGACAAACGCACACATTTACACATAAGAACCGCCTGATGAAAACTTGTAAAATCAAGTCTGGAAAAAATGTCATCGTGCTTGGCAATCCCATTCTGGGCTTTATTGCGCGGCCCGCATCTGCCTACATTCTCCAGTCATGAATGTTTCACCAATGCGCGCGACCTTATTCAATGTTTCTAATTAGAAGATCTTTGCTTATTCACGTCGCTTTACACTCTACTCTATACGCAGTCATCTATCTGTCATAGAGGAATCATCTTCAACGGTCTGGTAGTACCCAGCTCTGTTGACTGTCCCTGCTTCTCAACGTAAACACTGAGAATACTATAGCAGATAATATCCCAAAAATAATAAAAATATCCTGAAAGCGGAAAATGATGTACGTTCCGCTTTTTAAACTAAAAATGGCAAAACAGTATGAGTGTACGACACTTGTTCGACCGAGGATGTGTTTACTTTCAAATTTACTGCCACTGTCAAATGTAGTCACGAATGCAGTGCGTCAAGCACGTTGATGACGATAACTATACCATATAACGATAAATAAACCAGTGCTAACTAAAACGGTGTCCGTCCACTAGGCGCAGCTCTACGATGGAACGTTCAATGAGTGGACCGTGACCGGCGCCGATCGGTTTCGTGAGATACGGTTTTCCCGCCCAGACACGTTGCATCCGTATTATAGACAGACGGCTATACGCCCGCGGTCTCATAAGCCACACCTTAATAATTGAAGGCCATTGGGACGATGATCCTTGTCGTTGATGATTTTGCTGCTGCTGCTACAGAAAATGGTGTTGCGATGGCGCTTCGTACACGTAGTGTACTCCACAGAACCGTCGTTCAACGAAAAGTCGTGTTCTACCAGCTAGCGTTTAGAATCACTTCTATCTAAATCTATACGAAGAGCCTCAAGGTACTCGTAGATAGACCACGAGTGAATCGCGTGCCAAACACCATTAGAGTGGCGGCCACTGCGCCTGTTGATTATCAATTTGATTGACCAGTATCCCATGACAATAAGTAAGTCGTTGCAAACCGACAAACTTAGGACGAATGCCGTCGAATGTGGGCAGTGAACAGCTTAAGCTCCTTTCTCTACCTAGAGACCTTATGAAGTATGAAGGCCATGTGAAGTATCTAGAGTTGATTGTCGACGACGACGAAACGCTGCCTTTCACAGGGCACGTGAAGTACGTACAGGTGCGGGCCGTAGCAACGGTCAGAGATCTAGTGAAGATTGTGCCCCACATCGAAGACTCAATTGCGTCGGAAACCGGCGCCTCCTGGCGACGACTGTTGACTCACTTGTTCTGTACGTCTGGGCAGGTGTGGGCAAGCGTACTCGTGAGTGGATTTGGAGTTGGACTGGCTGCATGCATATACGAGTATATGTAGAACTTTCCACACCGTGGCCACTATCACAACGTTTGTGCTAGCCAAACAAATTCCCGGGGATAGTCCTATGAAACGAGACACGTCATAGAACAACACGGCAAGAAAACAGCGTGCTATCAAAAAAAAATCCCGGTGAAGAGGGATTGGAGCGAGAAGCTCTGCATTGAAAGTGGGACACGAACCCAACTAGATCGCGGTGGGCAAAACGGTTTATATCCGATATTCGAGTTCTACAGAACTATTCACCAACAACATCGGCTGGGTGCACATAAATGCATTTTCTCCTTCTCTAAGAAAAGCAAACATTTTTCCCATTACTACAAATGGTGGTCGAACACAGCAGCAGACTCGACTGGTTCGGAGCGGCGAGGAGGTAAAAGGATTTTCCAAATAGAAGGCAGCACCTGCTCTTAGGCCAGTCCAGCGTTGCCAATGTCAGATGACTCGAGACGGACGTGATGGCAGTTAATCGATTGTCAGACCGATTTGCAATAGACACGTCCACTCTAGCTGTAGTATCCTGTAGTAGTACAATCATAGTAGTAGCGTGGCGCATTTGTCTGCGCCTCGCGACCGGAGGAGACACTTGATAGGTGCGCGGGTTCGAGCCCCACCGTTGCACCGATTCGTATTTATGGGGGTAGTCCGTCAATGAAGCAATGCGAAAAGCAGTCCCATGGACGTTAAATCTTGGCATAGAGTCAGCTCAGAAGGTATTTTTAGTAGTAGTAGTAGAACTAGCATCAGCTTGCGTTCGACATGCACACGGCGTGGGTAATCATACTTCGAGTAAAAAGGGCAAGTCGGAGACGGGGCAGCGGAGAAGACAGGGCGCATGTTGTTTTGGCCAGAACAACGGCGGGGATGAATGAGTCCCCAGCTGTCGAAAGGTCATATAAATCGAGCAACAAAGGAAACCATGTAAGGAAGCCGATTGGTCTGTAGGCCGCGACGGCTGGGTGGGTGGGCACTCCACCAGCACCAACCCGGACACCGACACAACAATCGTCGATGTTTACCTCTCAGTACGCTGATATCGTACGGCAATATCTCGTGCGTCGCGGATAATTCGACTATCCGCCTTATTTCAGGCTAAGAGCGGGACAACGGGTCATTCGGGCTGGTCCGGGCTAGGCTAGACGGCAAAAGCGCAATATGCCACTGTGGCTCTGCTTCAATCACAGAGGTAGAGCAGTCCTAATGTCGTAATATTTAGTTTCTGCTTATCTTTGTGTACTAGGTTTTTTTTTTTATATATATGTTACAACCACGTCGATCGGAAATACTTCCGTTTTATTTTCGTAGTTCTTTTTTACGCTAGGTATCTTGCTGTTTTCTTCTAATATTGGTGCCTTCTAATATTGGATCTGCCGTCCCATCTCGTTGTCGGCTTGTTCTTCTAGCTTAATAGATTTCAGCTCAATGTACTTCGTTATTGTGCTTTCGACTAGCCTGATATCCTGCTAGCGTGGCGGTGACTAGGAATGTCACTGTCGTGTCCACAGACGCTATTCCCAGTGAATCCTTTCGTGCGTCTTCAAGTGTTGGTCACTAAGAACAATTGTGTGGGTGCACATCATCCTCATCGCAGCCCTGCACACTGGTATCTAGAGCCTCGCTTATTCTATGCAGGTATTTTGAAAGTTTTGCCTGTGCCCCGTTGATACCTGCATCTGCGTCAATCAGTAGGTGACGCCTTCATACTATTGTTGGACCAATGCCTCAGTCATGCCTCTCTCGAAGGGGCTTTATTTCTTGGTCATCCTGAGCCACCATATCAGCCTTGCTGTTGCGATAATGGCCAACTTGTATCAACTTTGTGTTACGCTCACTGACGATTCGTATTACCAAGTGCTATTGCGCCTCCAGAAGCTTTTTCTGTATTTCTTTACGTTCGTAGCGCTTAGTTCCCACCTTCCCTCCTCACGAAGGAGCGGCGCACAGGACGGTATTGTCCGTTACCAAGGCAAGAAGTTCCTGCTTCCTGTGTTTCCATATCCTCGACAGGATCTTGGCCGGACTAGTTGCAAGCTTTTTTGCTTCGCGGTCACCTTATGTGTTTCACAATGTGCACGCTACCCGAGAGGGCTGTGTCTATTGTTGCATCCAGGTATCGGGCATGACATGTTACGCCCAGGCCGCAATGTGATCGTGGAATGATTTATGGCTTCTGTCGCTTGTTTCCCTGGACTCTCGCTTTTTTATTGTTTTCTTTTTGTTTGCTAGATTGCACCGATTTGTTGGCGAGGAATGGTTAGTTGATTTCGAATTTATATTTGCTAGAACAGCTTATTGCAGTCAGCCTACAGCGTCAGTTGGTCGGTCGGTGTTAGCATAACTCGTACATGCACCACACGCTTCAGTGAATCCTTGCCCTCTTTCCTCGGCCTTCATTGCAGCATCAGCTTCAATCGGAGGTATCGGTGTTGCGTTATTTACTGCGCCTACTGGTTATACTTGTTGCTATGCAAGGAACTACGTGATTTTAGGCCAGAAGCTTGACTTGTAACTTCCGCTGTCTTCTGCATTTAGTCTATTCTCGATCGATCTGGGCGGCTTATCTAGACACCGCTGCCATAGAGACGCGCGGCACGGAGGCTGCTTTGCCACCAGCTGCCACCGATTCAGGAGGAAATCCGTCTGCACTCGGTGAGAATCAGCCAGCTGCACAAGCTGCAAGAAAGCGCGCAATTGTACAATTACGTGATTCTTGTCATTTAACAGTACGCCTGTGCTGCTGCACCACCATGAACGCTGTAAAAGACGGCGAAAAACGGACTAAATCGCGTTGAAATCGCGGAATGTTGTATCGCGCCGGAATCAAGTCCACAGTTTGTAGTATCACAACCGACAGGACATATCCTCTACTTCGTTCCGCCGAGTTGACGTGTGCTTTTCCAGGTACATATGCTGGGTCAACAGGAGTGCAATTATTATTTTATATGTATATATACCTTCAAAGCAGCAACATGGTCACAAAGTGTACGCGCTGCTACTCGACCTGTAATGCTAGGTAGGCATCTATATATATATATATATATATATATATATATCCACAGCATCTGCACAGAACTATTCGACTCGTTGTGCTCGGTCTGAACGATTAGTCCAGTAGAAGTTTTCTATGGGGCAAAATGCGACCAACTATTTTGAGAGGCTAGGGAAGGAACAGAGAGAGAGAGAAACAGAGCAGGAAATGGGCAAAGAGAGAGAGAGAGAGAGAGAGAGATACAGACAGAGAGAGAAAGAGGGATCACGATTCCACAATACTGGGAGGTGACGAAATCGCGCCGAGGTTTGCCGAGAAGAAGAGATAGCTAGGTTGCCGAGGTTGAACGAGCAAGATAAGAAGGCGGAGGAGGAGCAGCACCTACACACCAACTTGTCGAAAGTGTTTGTAGCTACAAAGTGGTCCCTGCACTGCCTTATCCCTGCCGTACCCGCCTGCTGCACGCCCTTGCTAAGAGCGTCGGCATGCTAATTATCGCCGCCGCCGCCGCTGCCTGGTAGCAACAGAAATCGCAGCCGTCGAGTCGGGCGTTGTGTCGAGGCAAACTGTGATGTGTGTGGGGGAACGAGCGACACGGCTGGAACTGACTGGGTTAGGAGGTAAGGCCAAGTAAGCCGATACAAGCTTGCCTAGCTATTTGGGGGTTACTTATGAGGTGGCGGGGGGGGGGGGGACGGGGGGCGGGAAGCACGGACCGAGGAGAAGCAGCGTGCACAACGCTGCACGTTGAGTGTGCAGAAGCTGTTGCTGCTCGAATATATATGCCTGGAACAGAACAACACAGCAACAGATGGGCAGTCAGATTGGGCTTCTGCAGCGACAACAACGACGTTGTCAACGAAAACAACATTGTCGCCGCCGTCGTTGTTGATATTGTTAGTGTTGTTCTTGTTGTCGTTGTCGTCGTCGTCGTCGTGGTCGCTGCAAAACCAGTCAGCGTAGTGGAATGCAGTCGAACAGCGGCAGTGGGAGGGCCGTCCATGGACTAGAGAAGTCAAGGGGGGGGTGGTGGCGGTAGGACAACCGTCGTCGCTTTAAACGACGAATTCTGCTGCTGCTGCTGCAACAGTTAGCCTACACTGCACACACTAGGCAACATAAGCTGTCATAGGCAGAAGAAGGTCGTCGTGTGCTGGGGGTGCAGCCCCCAATGTTGCCGGTGGCGCCTTGTATAACGTGCGTGTTCGATCTCGATGCGCTATGCTATGCAGCACGTAGCACGCACGGAGACGACGGGTACGATAATGACAACAACAGCAATAACAGGAGCCGCAACAACAATAACAGAAGCCGCAACAACAATAACAGAAGCCGCTCCAACAACAGCAGCAACAACGACGACGACGACAACGACAACAACAACGGCGGGCGTGGCCCCGGAGGTCACCGGGGCACCGATGCCGATGAGGGTGGGCAGTCTGGTGCACCGGTCCACCGGCAGATTGCCAGTTTCTCATGCCGTTAGCGGATACGAAAACAAGGAAGACCGACCGCCGAAAAGCGACGGCGGTTACCAACAATATGCCTACGGCAGTAACAACAACAACATTAACATCATCAATAACAACATCATCAACAACAACAGCAACATAAACAACAACATGATGAACTAACCTACAACCTGTCTAATGGCTAGCACCCACGCTACCTGCACATAAGTTCAGAGCGGAAAGTTGCAGTTCTGCGTCCGGCACCGAGCGTACATCGATCGGGCTCCAGTACAATTTCACAACAGTACAATTTCCACCAACAACGCATGGCAACATGTGCCCGCCGGTTGACGCGACGTGGTGTTGGACGACCATGCACCAGACATAGGTAGGTTAGGCTATATGGGCTCCGCTTGAATTGATTGGGCAGGAATGGCCTGCTTTCGTTAGCTACTGGTTAGGCCTAGACGTTAGGCGGACAAAAAGCGTACTAGAGAAAGACATGCCTAGACAAATTTGTTTCAACGTTTTAGGCTGTTGTCTACACTCTTGTCTCCAGTATATATAAATATATATATATATATATATATATATTTATATATATATATATATATATATATATATATATATAAACTTGTGAGTTCAATGGGGACATAGCTCCTGGGACGTATTTACATTACAATTACAATACATTTTGGCTGGCGGTAGCATTGTGGTCGCTTTCTAGAGACTGGCGCTGCTGCTGCTGGCGAAAGCGGCTTATTCTGGAAGTCTCCCGGCCAGGCGTTGTGGTCGAAGATTCGCCTTGCATATCGCCCACATTACATCGACATACGGCAGTGTTTCCTGGCGGCAATTTGCTTGCTGCACACCTACTGCGCAATACGCGTACACTGGGCGTAGGCCGAGGACTGTCTGCATGTATAACAATAATAATAATAATAATAATACTACTACTACTTCTGCAACAGCAACATTCCTGCTTCGTTGGAAAGGTTATATCTTCGAACATACAGAGAACAAAAGAGAGAGACAGAGAGAGAGAGGGCAGGCAGAAGAGAGAGAAGAGGGAAGCAGAGGGAGTGACGGGGTATTTCCGTCACTGCAGTTCACTGCGACGAAATTACGCATATGAATTTCGGCAGCCGGGGGGGCGGGAGGCAACATTGTTCGTCCACGCGACTACCAGTGAATGGTGGCATAATACAGCTGCAGGTTGCAACAGCGCCGACTCGGCTGACTCGGTTCAAATATCTTGGCTTTTTATATAACCCCATTTGCCTCGTGTTGTCGCTTTTGTTGTTGTTGTTGCTGTCGTCATCGTTGTCGGTATTGTTGTTGTTGCTGTTGTTGTTGCTATCGTCGTTGCTGTTGTTGTGGTTGTTGTTAGTAGCAGTGATTGATTTCGTTTACTGAGAAAATGCTCATCTGTCGTTACGACTCTGATAGCCTACTAACTAAATAGCGATGCTATAGACGACTTGCGCATGCAGGCAAAAACGGAGGCCTATATACAACTACGCACACACGTTCACTACGATGCCGACGTAGTACACAGGTATAAAAACGACTCTATATTTGTTTATTTTGTGATTGTGTGCTTCACTGCTTCCTCTACATAGATGTCGTATAGCAAGTCGTGAGAAGCGTATGTTTTGTTGTATCCTATATATATGTATATATATATATATATATA
Organism: Dermanyssus gallinae; assembly: GCA_003439945.1. Taxonomy (NCBI): domain Eukaryota; kingdom Metazoa; phylum Arthropoda; class Arachnida; order Mesostigmata; family Dermanyssidae; genus Dermanyssus; species Dermanyssus gallinae. The sequence continues at coordinate 11,833 of QVRM01001273.1, read as the reverse complement.
TATATATATATATATATATATTGTTTTAGCTAATTAATTAGTTTACATATGATGCGTCAAATCGATTAGGACTCCCAGAGTCGGGGAACATTAATTAGCAATTAGTATATAGGCAGAAACGGTGTACAGCTAGTTTGATTAAAGTGAACTGTTTGATTGGAACCTTGCAACGGGGTATATAATCGAACGTGTCTTAAAGAAAATACTGTGCGACGCTTCGTGGCGCATATGTGGTATTTGTTTGTGTAAGGTGTTTTTACACCTACAAGTATGTCATGTGTTTGTTGAAATTGTGTTTGATTGAATTCGCACGAAAACGGTTTGCACATCAATCATATTTTTGAATACATTTCGTTTACTTGGTATATTAAATTATTCTGTTATTCTATACACACAACGTGACATCAATCGTTTCTGCAGGTAAATTACTTCATTGAATAGCGCCAATGTTGTGGGATCACTTAACGGTTAGGGAGATCAAAAACCAAGACATCTTAAATCTACCGGCAGAAAAAGAGCTAAGTCACTTTCCATGACGCAACGTTCTGAAATAGGAAATATTGTATTGCCCATCCCCACACTAAGCACAGGATAGCTTTGAAGAGCGGCTTTCCAAACACGAACGAATTGATCACTAAATTGTTGCCATTGACGGTATAGCGTTCTGGAAATATCTCAAAGTACACAACTTTCCTGACAGCTCACATGGTGCACAGCATACATACATTACTTGTAGAAGCAACTAATTAAGTGGAAAAACTACATTATATATATATATATATATATATATACACAGTATATTTGAAAGAAGAGCCTTAGAGAGGACCCTTAGCGAAACGCGTGGCTTTTTTCGATGCCAAAAACGTAGACGCACCAACCTTCTGACGACTACTTTCAAATATGTGAGTATAAGTATGTATGTATGTATGCATGCGTGGCCTGTGATATCAGTATGCACATTTAAATTGGCCTATCCCGCCACTACAGGCCATCCGATGGTTGATTCGGCATCTTGATTGCATTGAGGGGTTCCGACCCGACGTCAATGCTGCCTGACATCGCCTGCCCGCCTCGCCAGCTCCTCGAGACGTGAATGAGAAATGCAAGCGCGTTCCCCGAAGGGCAATCGAGGGTCGCCTTACCTCGTCTACCCAGATCACAATCATCATCATCATCAGTCATATCTGCTATTGTCATCGTTCTCATCTAGCTCACAACTAGAGTGCCCCATGCCACTGTGCAGCCAGCTTTAGTTGTGGGGCGGCGCCTACTGAGATGCGAGAATCGTCTGCACGGCGGCAGACCTCGCTCGGATTGTTGCTCGGCAGTTGTGTAGCGTTGGCTCGCGTCAACAGCAGCCAAGAGAAGGAGGAGGGGGGGAGCCTGAAAGAAAAGACCCACTCTAAGCGAGTCCTCAGCTCAAGCAGCAGCAGCAACCTGCGTGTGCTGTCATCATATTTGAGGACGACGCTTTGCGGGCCACACGCACTTACGGTGTCGGCGAGACAAACAGCAATTCATAGGTAACTTTCACGATCTTCGTAAACTTTGTGGAATGATGCACGCGAGATTGAAACCCCCCCCCCCCACCACACCCCACACCGCCTGCCTGCAATGATAGTAGTTCTCAGTTCAAATTGGCCAGACAAATTTCTAATGAAGTCAGCTGGCACGCCGGCACACATCGGCAAGTCAAACAAAGCATTTGTCTGATCAGGTGGGTGCTTGGATTGTATTATTATTATTGATGTCGAACTGGTCGTTTTTGGAAGTAATTTTGAGCAACGTGAATTTTGCGTCCTGTCGTCGCACTGACAGTCTGAATGACATCACTACCATCGCCATCTGTAAAGTATCGACAACCCATGTTTAGATTAGCGATGCCATAGTATACCCTAGAACAACTTGTGATAATGACGAAAACGATGATAACCATGAATTTAATTTTTGTATTACTTTTTGCCCTCAAGACCCTTTTGTTTCGTGTTTTTCGTTTGCTACTCATACGTGCCTTCCAGCTCATCGCAGTTTTTAAGCTAGCTGTCTGATCCGCCGGCAAGAGTATTCTACTGCCCGCGGAAACCAAATGGACTCTCTACGGCTCCTCCGGTTGAATTCTCTCGGATTCTAGATGTCACTGGCCCCGTCAAAACTAATCTAATCAGGCGAGTTCGCGGCCGTCTTGTTCGAGCTTGTCTGGGCGAGAACTAAAAACTTGGTGCACCATCTTTCATAAGACACTCAGTGAGGAAATGCTGCGGCTGTGTGATGAACGCAATGCTCGCTAGCAATTCATAGAATTCATGACAATAACACAGGCACTGTTCGCTAGCCCAGACGATGAGCAAAGACAGTGTGAACAACTGATGGTGTTTAGATCATCACTTGATGATTAAAGTGATATGCCTCTAGTGGCATTGATGGGTCATCGCAGTTGGGCGTGACGTCGAGGGAGCTACCCGTGGAAGCCGCTATGCTAAGCCTTATCAGCTCCCCAGCCTCGGTGAAGCGTAAACGTGAACTGCCCACACATTGGTGCTGACAACGCCAATGTAAACTCGAAACCTCACTGGACTAGAAGCGTGGACTACGCGAACGAGCAAGGCGATTGGGAATACTCACCTCGACTGTAGGGCAACGTTTAGGAGAAAGCCATCGACTATTGTTGGGGGGGGGGGGAGCGACAGTCAACGCCACGGGGGTTTACCTAGAAAGCAGAAAAAAAAGCCGAATAAGTAGAAGAAGAGCGGATTCAAATGTTGTTTGCTTTTCGACTCCCGCCGGACTTTTGGCCGCTCTTATCCGGCCGCCGGCCAGCCAACCAGCCAGCTTGCTCCTGTCCCGAACGCGAATCATCGGGCCAGAGAGTGTGGATGTCCGCGACCCGTGAGAGCGGGCTACGCACGTTCTGTGCGGCCTGGTCTTACGGATAATCGTTGGATCGACGGGTCGGTCAGACGGGTCGGGGAAAAACCCCAGGTTTCCCCTTCTGTTCCGGCAGAGCAGAAAGGCTGAGACGTTCGAACGGAACTGGGGCACTCAGTCCAACAGAACGACGGTGGCGCACGATAGTTCCGACAGTTGCTGCAGCAACTACTGTTTACAGAGAAAATAACCGACGTAAGATCGAAGAAAATCGTGAGTAATTTTAATACAAGTAAAGCGGCGGCCAGTAGTCGTAGTCGTAGTCGCATAGCTGCAGTCGGCGTATATTGGCTTACTCATCGACGCTCATCGACGCGTCCAGAGGGACGCACACAGGCGACGCCCGTCGGAATCGCAAACATAAGCACCAACCGTCTGCCTAGAGGGTAGCTTATGATTTACTACTAGCTGGAATTTTCTGGCTGGAACAAACCTCATAGCACATATGGCCGTTCTTGTTTTTTCATTTCGTTCCTTTTCGATCCTCAGCAGCCGCAGCAGTAGCGGTAGCGGAAGGACCGCTGGCAGGGCTAGTTGTGGGGTATTCGAACGAGGTCAATAATTTCGATCAAATTGACGCAATTAAGGTGGGTGGCCCAATATGCAGATGGCACAGTAGTGTGTGATCTGCCGCGGCGAGTTTATGCAATTATCATCCAAGGTGCGAAACCGATTTCTGAGGCTCTCTACCACCAGCGACGACGACGACGACAACGACGGATCAACGACTACTGATGACAACCTTAACGTTTCGGGCTGACCCTCAGCCAAGATTAAACGTTGACGGACTGCTTTCATTCGCATTGCTTCATAGACGGACCCCCATAAAAAAACAAATGTGCAACGCGGGGTTCGTCCCCACCCGCGCACGTATGTGTCCTGTCCGGTCGTGAGGCGCAGGCGAACACAGCACGCCATCGGGTTCGACAATTGACGACAATTGACCTGCGCTGCCTCGGCACGCTGCTGGGCGGCCGCAGTGGGGTCCGGTGGGGGCGCTCGCCGCTGCTACGGCCGGGCATGCCGTTGAAACGCCTTCTACGCCTCTTCTTTCTCCAGTTCATACTCAACTGTTTGATGATTTTAATGCCCGTCTGGCAAATTGTCTGCCAGGCCGGCACCAAACAAACGACATCATTGCTTGGCGAACAATCCAGCTGGCCAAAGAGCCAGCAGCCAGATGACTTGCTGATGACGGTTTCGCGCGTGGACCTTGTGGACCCGTCGCCGAGTCCCATAGTAGATTATGTTACCATTGTCGTCGCCCTACGATTCCCGCTGCGTGGTGTGCAGCCTATGCATGCTTATATGCATGCGTGTATGTATGCATGTATGTATGTCCGTTGGCATATATGTGCAAGTATATTTCTATCTATCTGTTATTTAAATGAGGGAGTGGATGGTAATGCACTGTCTCTTTTAGTATTGAGACATCTGTGCTCCCCGTTTTTGTTTTTTTCTCGATCATGGTCGATTTTTTAGTCTACTCCAGCATTCACCTTGTCTAAATTGGGAACCATGAAAACCAATTTAAGAGTGTGGCCGGTCTAGGTCTCGAACCCAGGCTTCCCAAATGGAAGGCAAAGGCTTTTGCCACTAAGCCACTTTGCTCCATGGTCCATGTTTGTATGTGTGTGTCCCTATGTGCCCATATGTGCATGTATGCTAAATGCTACCCTGTGGTGAGTGGCGGTGCTGCTGCTGGTGCTGCTACTGTTACTGCGCTTGCTGCTCCTGCTGAGGGCTGACGGATTCATTTTCTTTGTCATTACGCCCGTGCGAAAGCAGCAATTGTAGATGATCGCCGCTACCGCAAGCTGTATCATCGACTGCGGCGACGAGGATTACTGCGACGTTGTCGATGAGACGACGGGGCGACAATAGCGAAAACGAAGGGAATTGCTGGCAGGTGGAGACTTCTGGCCTCAGCCAGCCAGGCAGGTGGCCGTCGCGGCGAGCGATGAAGCTGCGAACAAGTGAGTCTGTATGTCTGCGATCGAATCAGCCCGGCTACGACCTGCCATGCTGCCAAGTTGGCCTTGACGGTCATGACGTTCGACGTCGTAGCCCGACGTCGTGGCCCATCGTCGTCGTCGGCATCGGCGTCATCATCGCAGTAGTGAAGCTCTAATGGTGATGGTGGAGATTGTGGTGGAGATTGTGGAGGTGTTAGGGGTAGAGAGAGGTGTTGGAGTTAGAGTGGTTGTCGAAGTGGAGGTGTTGAAAGTGGAAAATGTGATGGTGGTGAAGGATGGAGGTCGTACTCGCGGTGAACGTGTATGTGCTGATGGTGAAGGTGGATGGAGGTCGTGTTCGCGGTTGTGGTGGTGATGGCCGCCGTAACAACAGGGAGAAGCAACGGCTAGGCATCGGCGGCAAAGGCGCAAAGCACAGCGAAGGTCGAAAAGACAGACGATAGAAAGATATATATATATATATATATATATTTAGAGAGAGAGAGAGAGAGAGAGAGGAATAGACCCACAGTAAGAAAGGGGTAAAGAGCAAGAGACGTGTAACGCGCAAGGCCGCACAGCAACATGTCTGGAGGGCTAGGAGGAACTGCCAGGCCGAGAGGGGAATTGGCAGCTAATTGCCACTGCGTCGTCGATATGGGCTTGCTGCTGCTGCCGCTGCCGCAGCTGCTGCTGTGCTATCCAGGAGAGCCAGGCTCCATCAAGAGCCGGGCTTGGCCAGGGGGCACCTTGGCCATGGTCAACCTGCAGTGGTGCCTGTCCTCTCCCGTCTCCCCTCGGCTCGCTTTCATCCTATTCTTTGAACATCCAGTCTCCTCGGCCTTGCCCGTATCGTGTAGAGAGAGAGAGAAAGAGAGTCACGGGCAAGGAAGCACGACGACGACCGACCAAGAGTGGGATCTACTCGCTAGCAGCCGACCGGTGACGCAGCCGACGGTATCGAACGACTACGACGACGACAACTACGGAGACTGTTAGCGTGCCGTCTTCTCTCGCGACCTTGCTTGCAAATCACTGTACTCCGGATGACCGTCTATCTCTTGGTATGCCTTTTTCGCGCTCTCTCGCTCTCCCTTCCCCTCTCCCCCCTCTCTCCACTCCTCTCTCTCTCTCTCTCTGGTTGGCTCGCTTTTTCTCCCGCGACGGCTTATTTGGCACAAGCTCGAGTATCGGCAGCCTAGCCTAACGGCAATAGCAGGCGTATGTCCTACGTCGAGTAGGCTTAATCAGTAAGCCTCACACCACTATCATCGTGTAGCCGTAGCCATGCTAGCAGTAGCCATAGCAGACGCATTTGCCCCGGTTGTGGCAAACGGCGCCCGCTACCGCCCCCCCCCCCCCCTTACCCTATCGCTAGCTTTACAAATCCACGATAGGAGACGATAGGAGAATGGCGACGGGCGCCGGCCGCGGATGGATCGTCGGGACCGACTCCGTCTCAGCGGACTAAATAACTACCGGCCTCCTACCGTACGAGGTGAGGTTATTGAGAGGCGGGCGAGGTGGTGGTGTGGAGTGATGCGTGAGCGCGCGTCGGCGTCCCTATGTACATGCTGTATTGCTTCTCGGGTCGTCCGTTTCGGGTCACGGAGATTCGCTGCCACGCTGCTGTTGCTGCCTTCACTACCGGCCGCTGGTTGGTGCTACTATTCATGAGGGCGCCACGCTGTTGGCCCCCCCTCGAACCCTTGCCGTATGACGTTGGTGTATATCTATATATCTATATATATATATATCTTATATATATACGTGTGTGTGTGCAGCCTCCCTGTCAGTTGGTTGGACCGCCTGGGGTCCATCTAGCGATAGGCTTCACCAACACCACCACCAGCACCTAGCCTGGTTCGGCTGAAGTGTCGACGATTCGGGCACACGCGGGCACGCCAACACGCCTAGCGTGTTGAACCGCCCAGACCGATCACACAGGGCGGCCACGCCCAGTATCAGGCACTACTCGTGGAGGAGCACAAGTAGCCGTTTAACGGTAACCCGTAATTACCACCCAATTTCGGACAATAGAGGTTGACGCTAGAGTCGGTAGCTGCGTATGCTGCTGTAGGCTGTTTACTTGCCAGCAACAATATGGCCGTGGAACAGTCGTGTAAAAGCCGCTGCTTCGCTGACCAAACTTGAGACGTATTTCGTGACATGTTGGCGGCGTATATCGATATAGAAATATTCGCCATTGTCCGAGAGAGAATGGCCTATCTCTTGCCCTAACCTGGCCGTTCCTTTGCCGTACGGTCTTCGTCGCCGCAGTCCATGTCGCCCATTTGTTGATCCTCCTCTGGCCAAGACAGCGTGGACTTAGACTTTGTGCACTACGGCGTTACAGCTCGTCGTTTGGACAGCCCTGTCGTTTAAGACGAAATCGAATAAAGGGTGCGGTTTCTATGTGCAGACTTCGATTGGGCTAACAATCCTCGCCTAACAATTTTGTACTGAACTAGAAAAACTCTAAAGGTTTTTCTACTTTAAAGTTTTTTTCATGTCGCTAGGTGCTTTTACGTATTCTCATATACCTCATTATAGACACTTATGTATGTGGAACGATGATACGATGTGTATGTGGACGATGAGGTCAGTCGAAATCCGAATCAAATTTCGCGGTGACTTGAACGAACGTACGTCGCAGCAGCAGCAAGATTTACACCAAAAAGGGTGGTAACTGTCATCGTTATGGTAACGAATATTTGCCCCACGGAGACTCGGGGGTTTTCAACAAATAGAGACTCGCTATGCTATTTCTAAGAAACACAACTCTGTTCGTCCCTAACCAAGGGTTTAGGCGGCTGGCGGAGCGCCTAGCATAGACGATTAGGCGTCGCTACCACCACCATTGCGAAAGAAGAGCGGCCTGCCCACTATACGTTCAGACATACAAGCATGACGAACGTGACCTTATTTCCTGCCTATATTGAATTTGATCGATGGCAGATGGTCGAAGAAGCTGGATGAAGTTAGAACACTGGTCGAGTCCTACCTAGGTGTATGACGAGCAAGGCAACAGCGGTCGGAGTTAGTTGTAGTAGTTACAGCAGCAGCAGCAAAAGCAACAACACTATTCTCTATTGAAAGAAGTCTCTATATCTACGAAAAAATGTCTACAACACGCACAAAACGACGTGTGTTCCGTGATGTTCTGACAATGTGGTCGTTGCTAGATATCAACTACTACTGGTAACACACGGGGCGTCGTGGTATTTGTTAGATAGTGGACCAACTATGGTTACACATGGCAGGACATGCAACAACAACAACAGCAACTGAACTGATCCTGCCGTAGGAAAACGTCGTTAGATCACGTGGTAGCGTTTATGCCTTTCAAGATATACTATTTAGCCTGAATCTGCAACGGCAATACGTCGGCAATGCTGCCAACGGCATTATGCAATTTGCTTCGTTTTGTTGTTATGCATCTCCCGCGTGCTCTCCCGCTACAGCGCTAAGCATTCTTTCCGCGCTTCTGTTGCTGACAGCAATCTAGTGCGTGTCCATATTTTGTTATATATATATATATATATATATAGAAAAATATTGTGATGATTTATTAATCATTTACAATACGTTTGCACACTCGGCAGTGCTCGCCTTAATAAAAATGGTGTAAAAAGGTGTCACGTGAAGTTAAGAACTCAGTTGTCCTTGTCCCTTGCTTGATGGTAGCCCCGCTCTTATGGATCCGGTGCGAGCGATAGTATCCTCAAGGTTCCTTGCAAAGTTAAAACGGTGAGATCCATAAGATTCCTCTTCGTGCACGCCGAGCCCCAAGGCGTCCTCGCAGATTCGGAGGTCCCATACACCACTCATAGAGATAGTGATGGATCCGAATCTGCGAGGGTTTTTTGCGGTAGGGGAGCGGCCGCTCTTAGGAACTCGACGTCATATTTGGCGATCTTGTCTTGCCGTGCTTTTGCCAGTTCCCGGTCGGTGCCCGCCAACCTCGGACATCTAAACCCAGACCTCGGTAGGAGTGTTGTTATACGAAGGTCGGGCTTTAGCCCGGTGCGCCCGTCGACGGAATACTCGCTCACTGAACGCACCTCATACCCTTCGAGAGAAGACGGCCAACGCGATCACAGACGTCGTCATGAGTCTCTTTATGGTTGTTTGTGTGTTATATCAGCACATCTGAGCGAACAATGAGCCAACGCTCAGGCGCATGAACAAACCCGGTAGGCCTACATACGTTTTGTTGTAGCCCGGGCGTCCCCTGGCCAATCTGGCACGCGTTGGTAGTGCGTTGATCCTGAGCTTTAGTAGGTTTAAATACTCCTTACCAGATAGGTAGGGCATACCCTTATCCAGTAATGTACAAAGGGCGTTTCGTGTGCTTTTTTAAATGTGCCCCATCGAACGTGTTTGTGTAGTTGTTGAGACCAGTAATCGGTCTCTTGTGTAGCGGTCTCAATGGAGGTTCCCAAGCGCTCGCAAAGAAGTCTTGTTTTCGCAAGATCTTTTTTAAAGTGCTCGTGGTTAGCATCCATTGGACCCCAAGGTGCGTGGAGTGTTGTAGTGCTGTCAGGCGGGAGAGGGCGAATTCTGGGATGAATTTTGGAGGCAGGGGATGTCCAGACCGCCGTGTGCTGTGTGCGTGTACAGTAGGGGCGTTCGGCACCGAGTTTTCGAGCTTAGCCATTTCGACTTAACAACCGTTCTGATCTCTTTATCTAGGTCACTAAGGAGTGCGTAAGATGGTCTGGGACCGGAGACCAGTTTATATAGGAGACGGGGAATGAGAAAAGTCTTTTCAAAATATTGAGTCTTGTGGTGGGGTTTAAGGTGAGCTATCGTGAGTCTGTTTGAGTAAGTTAAGGAGTATATCCTTGGTGGAGTCAACTCTGCCATTGCTGTCAAAGTCGACTCCAAGATATCTCCATCGATCGCTCATACCTTAGCTGGCAATTGCCGATCTCCAACGTTAATTCTGATACGGTTATTGATAAAACCTTTACCTTCCTTCCTATTAATAGGTGGGAGATAGTAAAGCTTTTATTAGTATTAATTTCAAGGCCTCGGGATTTTAAAAGTGGGTCCGCAATATTAAGGGGCCGTTGGAGAGTGGATTTCGTGGAGGCTAGGAGGATGAGATCATCCGCAAAGGCTAAGCCCATAAGGCGGAAGTCATCAGTAAGTTGGTACGATATTAGTTTTCGTCTAATTTTGAAAGAATGTCGTCGAGACTAGATAATAAGAGGGGGGACAGAGGATCTCCCTGCCTAACACCCCTAGTTGGCCGAAACGTGCGACATTCTTGTCCAAATTCTATGAGAGTTTTAGATGAGAGGTACAAGCGTTCGATATAGTTAATGAATACCTCCGGTATCCGCGAGTCCGGAGTGACCACAGGACGGAGTCATGACTCACCATGTCGAACGCCTTACGGAGGTCGATGAGGCAAGTCTGAGCTCACGTCCTGCAGACTTGGCATCGTAAGGATACCATCCAGAACCGCAAGATTCTCGAAGGTACCATTATAGGGAGAAACGCTCGCTGGATTGGGAGAAGCTTAATAGAGTTCTGGAGGCGTCTAGAGAGAATTTTGTTAAGCGTTCGTTGTAAGTATGAACTAATAGATAGGGGTCGCAGATCGCTTGGGGATGTGGCATTGTTAATTTTAGGGATGAACGCTAAGCGAAGCAGTTTCATGGGCTGAGGCAATATCGCTAATTATTAGTATGTTAAGAATACAACAGACTACTTCTAACGGGAGTTTACGGAGGGACGAAAGACAAGTCCCGTCCAAGCCTAGTGCTTTAGAAGGTCCGCGGAGAGCTACGTGGGTTTCCTTTAGGGAGATAGGGAGGGAAACCTCAAAGAGATCAGAGTTGGGAGTGTATACGGGGCAAGGGAGTGGTTCAGGGGGTGGTTGTGTCATCGTGTTGGCCCAGTGTTCTACAACTTCGGTGGCCTGCATGTTGTGTATGGTGTGTTTGCCGTCCAGCACCTCATGAGCGCATTTGGATCGGTTTTGGCTAAAAAGTTTTTGAGTGGTTGCGTAGTCTTGACGTCGCTGTTGCCTTTTAGATACTCGCGCTTCAGTGGAAGGTGTTTCTCTAAAGGCACGACGTCGGACAGTGTGTGTAAATGTTTGTTCAGAAATTCGTTAAGGCGATAGTGTGGTCCTCACCTGAGGCAATTATATTTGACAGATGAGTAAGGTCTGTTGAAATTATGTTTGCGTTTGGGAAATGTGTTTGTGAGGGCTTGTATTTTAGATATAATAATATCTTTTTGGGATGGATTATAGGGGCCATCTGATTCATAGTATCGAGGCCGACTCGCTCAGGAAGCTCAGATCCGTCAAGGTTGGAATCCAGGAGAGACCTCTTTTTAAGGAGGTCCTCTACCAGATCCTTATGCGCCTGAGAATTACGTTGGCCCCTAATCGCCCAGGTGTGCGTGAGTTAAAATTAGTAGCTAAAGGTGGTCAATTTCTCTAGGAGTTTCGTTATTATTATCTAATATAAAATCTGCTTCTAATGTTGCTAAAAGTTCACGGTCTTGTGGGTTCCATCTGGCCTTCTTAGAGGGGGGGGCTAAAATGTTCTCATTATATTCGTCCGGATGGGCACGACGACGGTGTAAATTAAGACTGATTTAGAATTAAAGACCTTTAAGCAAGTACTAGATGGACATTTCAATTTGGCTGGGAGACGCGTGAAGTACTAGGGGGGTTAAAATTAGTATTAGAAGCAGCAGTGTCATTTTGTGAGGAACTTAAAATCAAATTATTAGTCTGTGATCGGTTAGGAGTTTGGGAGGTGGCACGAACTTCTCTTTGATTGTGAGTCAATCTAATGTGGCTCGCGAGGCCCGCGCCAGATTTGCATACTCGCCCGCAAGTCTGGCAGCTGAGTCTTCCGGCGTGTTGCTGCCGTCACGTGATGCCATCGTTGTCTTGGTCCACAGCGGTGGTAAGATTTCTTTAA
>QVRM01001272.1:0-62892 GCA_003439945.1 Dermanyssus gallinae | reverse complement strand
GGATATGACGATTGTTGCCCGGCCGTGCCCGCTGATTGTGAATGGTCTGTCCCTTGTCACGATGGTTGACAGGTGCTGGCTTTCGTTGACATGACGAGATCGTTGACCTTCGCAATTGCATTGGATCGCGAAAAACCAGCTGGTTTACCTTGTGCGTTTACTTACCTTATACTTAGCCGTTTGTAGAAGAAGATCTAGTTACGAAATTTAGTCTTCCGGAAGGCCCCGATCTTCATCAGTTCAGAAGAAACTTTATAAAGTCAGTTTAAGCAGTTTCCGGAGACTTCTTCAAATCGCCAGCAGTGGTCACATAGAAATGACAGAGACCACTACGCCCCCTATTCACTTTAGGGATTCCACCATAAACTCGGCCATAGAAGAGACTTCTATGATTCTCTCGTCGGCCGTGTGTCTATGTGTGTGCCGTTTATGCGACTAGCCGTGTTCTATCTACCGTCTCGATACCTGTCCGAGAGCTATTTCTCTTAATTTGGCTGTTAGCTCGATGATATTTCATTACTTAGAGATATGTGGCAACACGGCGTTACCCGACGGGGCGAGTAAGCGATGACTTCAAGCACCGATTTGCGTCAATCGAAACAACTTCGTCTTAATATCTTTATGAGTCCGATGCTGCGGCGTGGCATCTGTCGCACCGGTCAGAGCACCTCGAGCACCTGCAACACTCCTGAGGATCGTCAAATTTTTCCGTGCTAAAAAACACGTAATGAAACCCGTGAGCTGCAAACGCCGTAGTTAAATGTCTACTCTTATATCCGACTGCTCGCCAGGCCGGATGCAAAGGATTGGTTGCAAATGCCTTTATAAGAGAGGATCTTATGGAGGGACTTTTCATCCAAGCATAAAATCTCCTTTAGCGACACATATGTAAAGTTAGAATTTTCGTTAATTGCAGCATTCACGCGAGTCACAATTTCATTGTCGTGCCGCTTCTGTTTTTGGACGTCCTTCACGGGGTTTGTGGTATAAATTGGAAATACAAAATGTTGCTAAAAGTTATACAAAGAACAATTTTTGGGTACGTGTCGTAGCAGCGATATACCTGTGCTCGTTATTCTTTCACACTGTTGTCGGTCGGTGAGAAAATGAACTTAAACGTTTCACCCAACCATTAACAGAAGTGGCGCCTCTCGCTAGTACATTCGATTTTAACTCACTCTCTACTACGCGGGAAATTTCAAAAACTTTTCCAGATCTCGGAGTAGTCTGACTGCTTATCCATCTCTTTTGCTAGGGGCAGGGGTTAAGGGGAGTGGGCATGCAACTCCAAGAGTTAACGTGAGCATAAGAACGTTATTCTACTCACGTATATCCTATCTGAAGCCATTTTGCGTTTATCTTAGGATTTGTGTCTCTGTCGTTCTCTTCCATCTGCCTTCTGGCCTCGTGCATACCATCATTGTTAAAGGTCGGCAAGTGGTTGAGCGTCCCCTATTTAACGGGCTGTCGTTCACAAGCGTTATCATCCAGTGGTACTAGTAATAATAATAATAATAATAATAATAATAACAATTGAGTTGCTTCTAAAAGTCTTGGCAATTGTGTGCAAAATATTTCAGGAGACCGGCTAGAGAGTTATCTTTGAAAGCATATGTTGTAACCTATGCTATGGAACCTATGTTCCACGTATGCATACCACATAATTGTAACCGATTATTAATAGGCGTTTGAAATACTCTATTTCTCGGCGTCTCGAGCCTAACACCAACTTCTGATTTTCCTTTACATTCAATCAACTGCATAAATATAATGTGCGGAAGTGCTACATGTAACGCATATGGTTAATATCTGTAGTATAGAGCCTTAAAATCTACAAAGTTTCCTCTCATGGTCTTTCTGCAGTTATCTTATTGTAATCCGCTCAGCGGATGTCAAACGAGTCGCGGGACTGCGAGACATCGTTTAGCCCTACACGTTTTCTACGGACCAATGTCAGGAACAAATAGACTTTCAGCCGAAGGCATTCCCATAAGTCATCTCTATCATCGATTGTCCTTGTCATAAAAACGGCGCCATATTGCACTGTAGTGCCCTTTTATTCCTTCTTTTCAAACACTGGCTTTTTTTTTAATCTTACATAGCATTCTGTACGAGGGCACTTATTGTGACGTCCATGTTCACTCGCCCTGTATAGGTAGGTACATTACAGCGAGAGACTGTCGGAGGTTTTCCTCAAGGTCTACTCTCCCTAAAAAAAGTATGTATGTATATATATATATATATATATATATGTGTGTGTGTAGGTCTGTGAATGTACCTCTATTACCTTTATAGTATTTAGGGCGTTAAGGGAACCTTTATCGTAGGCTGGGGAGTGCCGTTATGCATTTGGCGTGAGCACTAATTACTTCGATGGACGGCTACGCACGGAACGGGGTAGGTCGGGGTGGGTCGGTCGGTCGATTTGTCTGTCTACAAGGGCTCCGCGGTACTACATTGCGCTAGCGGCGGAAGGTGGGAAACGACCTTCCCTGTGAGGCGTGTGCTTTCGTCTGCGTGCGTCTCACATCGGAGCCTGGCGGCTCGGCCGGCGCTGCATGCTCAGCGCGAACAATGAACGAAAGAAGCAATTTCCTGTTTCCTCCTGCTGCTCCACGCTTCAGAGAACTATGAAGGGCCGCGCCGCGCTAGCTAACGACCCCGCGGCCCTGTTCCTGCGCGAGAAGGCTCTTGTCGCCGTTTCGCTGCTCTCATTTGTCCTCTCTCTGCCCCCCCCCCCCCGCCCCCCGTAATGCGACAGACAGGCAGGTAAGTAGACAGGTAGGCACATAGGCAGCCAGACAGCCAAAATCCATCGTCTTGCAGACAGACCGCCCGTCACTCATTGCAATTGCCGTTGACAAGGCGTGCCACGCTCTGTGGGCGTCGTCAGCCGATGATCGCGCCCCCCCCCCCCCCACACTGCTATGTTCCACCACCCATCTACGCTACCTACGCTAATTGTTTGTTAGAATACAACACCCCGGCCCGCCCCGCGCTCACAACAAAACAACGAGGAGAGCCGTGTGACGAGATGAGAGATTCCAACTGACCTGATAACACGTGTTCCACAGAGTAGCCGCAATGTGCAAGCACTATGTGAGCACCTGTATCAGAGCCCGTTCGGGCGTGCGGCCACAACGCGCGCATGTATACGCGAGAGTGCATGCGCGGCAATTCGAAGCGTTCAATCAATTAGTCGACATTGCTGCAATAGTGCTGCCGACCAACAACTCGGCATTGCATTGCGCTTCTGCCAAGCACATTTTGACTCAAACAAAAGTAAATTGCGGAGCCTTCATTCTAGGGCTATCCTAGCCTAGCCATTCGGCTCCACACTATAGTCAAAAGCCTTCAAGTATCTGCATACTGTACCATAGCATGCCAACGGCATAGTTGATCCTTTCTTATAATGTTGCTGATATTAATGCCGCTGTTTCAGGTATAGCTCTATTAGCTTTTTTTATCGCTCGTGCGTTTTCCACTGATGTGTAGAAGCTTAACAACGGGCAACGCAGTGTGACCGTGGGAAGGATCTGCTTTCGATCGTCAAACGTCAATGAACATTTGGATACAGTTCGATCCTTATAGTTCACTAATTAAAACATTGACACATTTTTTTTTATATTCAGAACTTAGAGTTTGCTTGCCAAGTAACTAGTAGTAGAAATTAGAGATTTATCAACTGTCGTCTAAGGTAAACCGCTTATTCGTATTAGCCGTTGCGTTCTTGTTCATGGTCAATGAGATCATAACCATTTATTCATGCAACCGTGTCTTTTTGTTGCCGTCAGATTGTCAAAGTTATCATTAGTTCGTTGCACAAGATGCTGTTGAAGTAGTGCGCAGAGTGTTAGAGACGTACTCGCAGACCCGTGACAATTATCGCGCTTGACGGATGCATGTTAATTATTAGAGGTCTCTAACGGACATCTAAGCACTCTGTTGAGCAGTTGAGTTTTTACGGAATTAAATCCACTGCACATTAATAATGCCAGCACATTACACAGAAACTATTCGAAAATACAAATACAGTCTTTATCCAATTCAGAAACAGTTCCATACGGCACGGCAATCCTAATAGCAGTTAATTTCGCAACAAGTTTATTTAGATGCTCACTGCACTCATCGTTTTGTTATCTGTACACGTTTTCCAAAACATCATAGGATCTAGAGAGTCGCGACGACTATAGATTTAATCCAGGGGGATCAATCTTACCTGAGAGAGCAAACTGATGAAAAAATACACGCTGTGTGTGTATTTTTAAAAACTAGTAATCTTGGATACGTTATACCTTAACCTTTGATGAACTCCAGGCCGTTCAAGCGACTGATCTTTGTGCGTCTCGGCTGCGCCGAACGTTTTAATATTTTATTTGTGAATTACAGCACGTCTTCATTGGTCCACAAGTGCCCAAAAAATCCTAACGAATTGTACGAATTGTTTGTAGAATACAAATCATGTATTACATTGTCCTGAGTAATGAATCTGTCTTTTGAGACAGACTTGCTTCCTTCAAGACTGAAAGATGCCACTATTCACTTTTTCTGTTGAGAAGCAAGGGAAAGCAAGCAAGTGTGTCCAAGTATGTTCCGATATCAGTAGCGCACTGCCTTTTCTAGGTGCTAGCCAAAAATATTGTATTTGCACGCTAACATATAGGCTAAATCAACCTCCACAGAGCCCGCTCTACAGATCTAGCGCACCTGTTGTAGGAAGTTGTCAATTCTAGTGCGCATTCGCAGATCTACCGTTTGAGGTTTCTTGTCGTTGCCGCCGCTGTTAATTGCTTAAACTGTTCCAAGTTTTTTTTCAAGTGGATGGCTTGGATTGTGAACAGTCCGGTTAACTGGTTTCGGGCTTACCTGTCCAACGAGATAGTACGTGAACGTTGGAAGATTTTAATTCGCTTGAAAATAGGTAAATATTCGTAGAACAGTTATCTTCAACCATCCAAAACTAGCAAGAAGATAATTTGATTTTGCCTAGAGCCCCGCCCTGATGAAGCTCGAAGAAAGAGCCGCGGACGTACCAAAGGGGAGTCACACATGAGCAGACGTTGGGCGGTTTCAGCAGTGTTTGCAGAGCCTGGGAGGCTTACGCGATGTTTGTGCCATATAAATGACGCTCTCTAAAACTCAGAGAGTTATTATCTAGAAATTACTAAGCCTTACACCAAGTACAAACTATAGGCAGACACACCGCCCCCCTGATTTTGAAAAATGCCTTCCAATTCTGAGCTGTACCCCTCCACGGGGGCCGGACATGGACACATAACCTTGCAAAGGCTACGTGTCTCACCGAGGTATTTCCTATAACTTGCAGATTTCGGTTCAAGTAATAATAAATTAAACATTATGTATCCACTTTGCAGAATTGCGGGTAGTGCTCGATTAAGCGTCAACTCTTATGCGAAAAGGCCAATTTCTTATTAGTAATCGCACACAGCGGTAACATGAGTTGATACTGTATATGCCCGTAAATAATCTCCATACGAATTGCACAATGAAACAGGTTCTTTGTTTGTATGTGTTTAATATATGTGCATGTTTTGCCGTTAAATGTGTTCCCAGTACCATGGACTCTTTGATTTTATTACACTGTAGGGAACCACAGGGTACAAAATGTATATATGTTTAAACCGAACGCATTCGTTGTATCATGTGACAACAAGTACACTGAAGCTAGGCTATACGTGCGATTATGCTGAAACACAGAGTACATCCTTAGGTGTTAAGTATAACAAATTGATGTTACCCGGGACAAGCACAGCTTCATTCTTAAGTTTGTGACTGGCAAGTTTGTGTTTTAGACCGTGGCTTTACACGATCTTGCACGGTTACGCGTGTAAATAAAGAGTTAAATTAGGAGAAAAATCAATTTAGTATGATGCCTGGATGGATAGTGTAGGTAAAATAAGGATCCAGAGATGCATGCAGGGCGCTTGAACTGCCATAACTGGCAAAATATGCACAAATAAAACGCATGTCGTTGTTCTCGTGCAGAAGTTCATTGTAAAAGCTTGGTTTAAAACGACATGATCGAAATTAACAACACCAATAAATTGTTCATCAGTTGATATTAATGTTTATTTCGCAATAGGTCTGCTTATTTCAAGATGTCATATAATTCTAAATATAATGTGTTATACGGAAATATGTTTATATATAAACAAAAATTATAAATATCATATTATTAATATTATATAAAATTTGGACACTTCAACGATCGAAAACGCGCAGAGACCGCCAATGCGTCTGGCAGCACGCCAACCTAGTGAATTTCTTGGGTCGAACGCACCAACTATGTTCAATGTACCTTATGTAACATGCGGACTAGGTGCATGCCATTTCATCCCAAAGCTCTTTGCCGAGACTTCGGTCACGTTCCCTGGCATCCCAACAAAAATTGCCGAAATTATCCTGTAATAGGTGACCTAAGGCTGACTCTTACAGTTGGCCACAACGTCTGCTGCAGTCAATCGACTCCCACGGCGTCGACTCCAATGGCTTCCGACGTCGGCCGAATTCATTTGCAAGGCCCTCACGATGAGTATGAGATTCTATGTCGCCGACAGCTCAACGAATTATATATATATATATATATATATATAATGGAGAGAGAGAGGGGAAATATAAATATTAGGTTCTCTCTCTCCCTCTATATATACATATATAGAGTGATAAAGATAAAGGAAGAAGAAATCGGGAACCTGCTATGGGTGCCACTAACAACTACAACTTCTACCGCCTACCTACACAGTAACGCTGGAAAATTAAGAACACACGCATTGGTTTCGTCTTAGATTCAAAATTTAATGGCTCACATCGACGTGCTACATATACGCTGTCAACTAGGTGAATGTCACATTGGGATCAGAAACTGACCGATGGACAGTTTTGCTGTTACACATAGTGCTGGTGCACAAACTTCTTACGACGTGTTTTTGAGCACCAACCGGCAATATATGTACTACTACTACTACTTTTCTTGCACCAATCAATTCGATCCGAAACGTATATTTGGCATAACCAACATGTATTATTACTATTTTTTATCCTTCGTCGATAACTTTTCGTCTTTTCTTCTCGTTCTGTTTCTTCTAATACTACTACGATTACATTACTAGCTACGGCGATAACTACTACCATTGTGCCGCCCGTTAATGCAGTATTTACACGAGCACAAATGCCTCTCTATATGACTTAGCATGTCATTGTTGGCGTCTCCTTCGGCAGACTTGACGTTAGCTTTGATTTAGGTCCTCGAATTTATGTCTCATCCATTCATGTCTATATCACGCACGCTGCACTATTCCTGACAAGTCGAACCGGCTTATGATCGACTCCGAGTCTAAAACAGAGGAAGGGGCGGCCCGCCGCCAGATCTTGCTATCAACGTCAGCCGAGATGTCGCCGAAATTAGCAGGAGCGTCATATCGCAATATCAAACGCCGTCTTTGTTCGGACATCCCGCTTAAGACGACACGTATCGACTCCCCCCAGTGATCTCCTCAGTCTGCCCTCACATCCGGCCCGTGAGTATTCGTAACAGGGGGGGATCTGTGTCGTAACGACGAACTGGACCTGTCGGAGTCTGTCTCCAACCGTGTCGGTCAAGAAAAGACTGAACCGAAGTATCGCTTACTTGGTAAGTCGCTGCTGTAGAGTGCACAATAAAAAGGTAACATGTTCTAGTCATGGGAGACATTAATCGATTCTCACAGTCGCTTATACATATGCGCGAATTTAATCGTCGACATCAAATGTCCACTTGACCTCGGCCTAAATCAACAAACCATTAATCAGTTTTAAAACCTGGCTGATATTTCGGTTTATTGATGATCACTAAAGACCGCAGGCGACAACTGGTTGTAAAGCTAGACACGGGCACAGTGGACACACAACTTAACTACTAACGTGTCACGTATGCATGTATATAGACAGAGTTGTTGCCAACGTGTTTAGTACCAACTGCCTCAACATATCAATAGCAATCAATGGTCACGGTTCGTCTCGTTAATGAACCCCGTCAAGCAATCAATCGCTCCCTCAGTAAGATGAAATGCCTTTTTAATGCTACGACATATACAACAAATGACATTAATTCTCACTCATAAACTACATCGCGCAACCTGATAATCGCCATCTGGTAACACATGCTAACAACTTCTAAAATTTCGGTATCTTTTGTCTCATAAGTGGCTCAGTAGACACCATTCATTGCATACCCGTCAGAACACGATCATTCCGCTGCCTAAAGGTAAAGGTCCATCACAGATTGCGGGATAATTATATTAACAGAATCACGTTATCTCTCAAATTAGATAGAGGCTGAGGTTCCGTTTTTGATCGATCTTCCTCGAGGATTCTTTCGCTACAGGAACATCCACTAGACGCAGTTAAGCTCTACATGCGTCAGTTGCAAGACGTCGTTTGCGTCAGAGAGGACAATACGCTGGCTTGGCCCAGTGAACGTCCTATACCGGCGGCAACTTAACAGTAAGTCAGGAAGTGGCAAAAGGGGGTGAAAGAGCTTCCTTCCCCCTTGTTATCGACCTCTCACTTTAACTGGTGACTGGACTATCTACAGGCACCCACGGAAGACTTCACAGAGGCCTCACAAAGTTCGCTGGAAATATTCCTTCTGTGCTGCCTCCGAGAATGCGGCCCTGCCACCACTCGTCAGACACCATCTTAGTCACCTGAAATCAGATACCAAATATTCCTCATCATCATGGTTGAAAGACACTTGCGAGAGTAACCATTTACTCTCTTTCCGCGTGATAGCCTGCGGTACGAATAATGTCATATTGGCGTGAGCCACTCGGGGATTCACTGTTATAGCTTACTGCGTAACGGATAGGATTTTGCGCACTAATTCCGGACCGACGATGTTATAAGATGAATAAATAATTAGTAAATAGTAATAAATATGTGATTAATCGATAGGTGCTGTCTTGAGGATTTTAGGCTATATATATATATATATATATATATATATATATACATAAGGCTGTCCAGTTATTCTGGATACTGTTGCGCAAGATGTGCTCATACCTGGATCTTGTCATTGACATGAATCGTCAGATCATTTTCCTGTTGCGCCTCGAAGTCGTACATGCACACGAAAACGTGTCCCTGTGCGGTTTCCGAAGTCTCTAAGCCCTATATTGGATCAAACATTGATTGTGCAGCAAACAATTTCAGATTTTAGGAAAGACTAGACACATCAGTAGCTAGCCTACCACGCTAGACTTTGTCTCACTCAGAATGTGGAAAGAGCCTTTAAACTAGTGGAAACTAGTAGTTCGTTTATATCGCTGGAAAGGCTCAAGCGTGAGAGGTATAATATCGAACCAATATCTTGACCCGTTATAGTCAAGACTATATAAATGTATATATATATATATATATATATATATATATATATATATATTCGGTAATTCTTGGCTTAGCTAAGCTAACCTTGTGCCCTTCAGATGAATCCGAAGCAATTCCGTTCCCTTGCCCTTCAGGTATCACGAAACTTGCAGGAAATTGCCCCTCCTGGCCGCTTCCATTTCGTCCATACAGCCAATCTTTGTTCAGCCGCGACATCACCCACACCGTTTCTCCCTCCTGTAAACGTATCCGCATACATTAACTTATATTATATATTCACAAATATCCACATAGGCATGATATCAGCATGTCTGTTATAGACAAACCCGTCAGATAAATATGTATATACTTAAAAATCGCATATTCGATATCAGCCCACTCACAAAATATATCCTTGAATGCCCGTTTTATGTATGCGGCTATTTGATTAGTATATTAAAAACGCAAGCCACCACAAATGCTAGATTTCTTTCTTCAGTTTTTCTGTAACTAATTAATGTAGCTAAGTTACGTTCTATTAATTTGCGTCCTTCCGCACACTCACACTCGCTCTTTTTCGCATCGTTATATTGTATATTAATATTAGCAAAAAAACATAGAATCAATAAGTAATTGAAAAAAAAACCCGAGAAAGGGAGATGGAGCTGAAGAGAAAAAGAGAGCAATGCACAATAGTGTACTAAAAGTGTACAGCCCGGTGGCGGGTTGCATTAGCTTGCGCCTTGCAAACGGAGGAGACACATAGGTGCGCGGGTTCAAGCCCCGCCGTCACATATTTGTATTTATAGGGGTCCGCCTATGAAGCAATGTCATAAACAGTCCCGGGGACGTTAAATCTTGGCTGAGGGTCAGCCGAAAAGTTTAAAAGTGTACTAAAAGCAAAAGCGACATCACCTCAAAACCAAAATACAAGTTACTAAGTAGCATCGCCCCACAACCAAACTCCAAGCCACCAAGTGGCATCGCCTCAAAGCCAAGATATAACTAAAGTGGCCTCTAAACTAAGATCCAGTTATATCACCCTAAAATCCAACTGATATTGCCTCAAAACCAAGATCCAAGTGACATCGCCTCTAAACCAAGATCCAAATGACCAAATTGTATCGCTTAAAAATCAAGATTCAAGTAATGAATCGGCATTGACATCGCCTCAAAGCCAGGTGACCAATTTACATGACCTCAAAACTAAGATCTAAGTTATTAGGTGACGCAGATGGAGAAGCAAGTGATTAAGTGAGATGACCTTAAAACCAAAACCGAAGTGTCCAAATGACATCATCAAGACCAATGTCCTCCAAGAAGTAACTAAGTGGCATCGCCTCAAAACAAAGTAACATCGCCTCATCAGAAAAGTCTAAGTGACCATATGGCATTGCCTTAAAACCGAAATCCAGTTTATTAATTATCTGAAACCCAAGATCCAGTTGAAAGTGATATCACCTCAAAAGCAAGATCCGAGTCACTAAGTGACAGTCGCCTCAACCCAGTGATCTAAGTAATTACGTGACTAATATGACCTCAAAGTCAACGTCCAAGTCTCCAAGTGACCAATATATGGCCTCAACATCAAAATCCAAGTCACCAAGTGACATTGCCTCGAAAACCAAGATCCAAGTCACCAAGTGACATCGCCTCAACCCCGTGATCAAAGTAACCAATTGACATTACCTCAAAACCAAGATCTCCATCTTGCTCGGCCACGAAGCTATACAAAGCGACTGCCGGACGGCCCTCAGAGTCGCACGCTTCGTCGTGGCTCTTGTCGTTCGAATCGGACTTTCCATTTTCGACGACGCCGGCCAACTCAGACGCAACTGCTGCTGCTGTTGACACTTTGGTATTGACGATTTCCGCTCCTCGGACCGACTCAGTCTCCGAATCGTCATTGTCCGACTTGAGTTGGACGAACGCCGCAGGGAACAGGCCGTAACGGGCACCTAGAAATTATGTTATACGATGACAGATCGTATATATATGTATATATATATATATATATATATATATATATATATACGAAGGACCCTCACTAGTAGTAATGTAGCAAAATCATACTTCAGCCGAGACCGTTGAAAGCAGACGCTGTTTCGTTAACCCAGACTACCCTTCAGTGATCGCTAATGTCATTCGTATAATAAAAATACTGCCATTACTACTACTACTACTATTGCTGTTATACCTGCTGCTGCTGTTATGTCGAAAATGTACTGAGCTAATAGCGTAGCGGGCTACAACATGGCCGATACAAACGTCAAAATGAAGCAGTCGTCCCACTACTATCTACACCAAACGCCAAAGTTCGCCAGTTGCCAAATGAGCTGAGCAGAATAGACAGCAAAGCGCATTATCAGGGGCCGAGCGCCAAGCGTTTCGTCTGTGACTATCGAACCTTTGACGGAGCAGCCGTAGAGCCAATCCTGGTCGACTCGGCTGTCCACGAGAAGTTTCTCGCCCGCGACGAAGCCCAGCTCGTCATCATGCTGTGCCTCGAAGTCGAACAGCGCAATGGCCCAGTCGTTCGAGGTGGTGGTGGTAGTGGCAGTGCCGGGGGCCTTCGCGCTTGAATCGAGGTGGCCCGGTGCTGAACCGTGACCTGTCGTGAAGCCCAGGAGCAGCAGCCAGCCGACGACGATGTCGAAGAGCTCACAGGTGGAAGAGGCGACACCGACGCGACTGGTTTGGTGGACGGCCAGACTAGCTGCGCGGCGGAAGTCGACGACGACGAAGAGTTGATAAACGCGGAATCGCGCGGATGGAAGCGCTCCGGCTCGGGCTTGTCATCCTGTCAAGCAGAGTCGTGGTAACAGCATGCAACAATGAGAACATCAGAAACAATAACAACAATAACGGCAACAACAGCCAGCAACAACAACAACAACACAACACAACAACGACAACAACAACACAACAAACAACAACAACAACATACAACAACAACAACAACAACAAAAAACAACAACAACAACAACAACAACACAAACAACAACAACAACAACAACAACAACAACAACAACAACAACAACCAACACAACAACAACAACGACGACAACAACAACAAACAACCAGCATGCAACAACAACAACAGCAACAAATACCAGCAACAACAACAACAACAACAACAAACAACGGAACCTAGAACAATAGCAACACTAACTGCAACAACAGCCATCGCAGATATCATCATCGTCATCATTCATAAAGACCAATCCTGGCATTATTGGATTAATAGTACTAGTAATCAGCATGACAATTCTACGCTGCATTCATGACGCATTGCATAATTCAATTATGCATTCATATTCAGAATTGCATACGACGGAAAAGATATGCTTGCAATTCATAGCAACGGATACGATATTATCGAATGAGACGATAAAAAACGAGAAGTACGCACGCGAAATAATCGCAAAATAGCTATGCATGTTTAACAATAGCATACATCAATTGAACGCATTAACAATTGCAGCCATATTATAATAGCATGCATTCTATTTTCTGTTTCGTCGTATTGGTAACTGTTCACAGTCAGATTTCGGCGTAACACTGAACCTACGTTCGTTGCCGCGCGACCTGTTCGCGACCGCTCGTTACCACCGACAATTACCGCTTAGTAGGAGTACTCGTAGAAATTCGTTGTCGCACTTGTTGCTGAGCTGTTCTTAACTGGTAATAAAACGCATATGTAATTCAATGGTCCCCCCACTACCAGCACAGTTCGGTGTCGGTACACTCATCGCTCGCTGAGTAAGTCGACTCGAGCAAACAAAAACTCTGCCAGCAAGAGCAGGAGCTGCCGAGAGCAACCAGAAAAGAAGGAGAGACGCAATTCCACGCAAAATGTGCACCGGCGATGACATCAGCGTTGCCGACCGTTGCCATCACCTTTGGCGCCTTTCAGCAGAAACACGACCTTAGCTATTGCACAGAATGAACAGAATCGTTATTCTACAAACAGAATAACGTATTCTGTTCATAAACTCGCTCGTGTTCGTCGAGTCGATGACGGCAGACGACCGACGTCAACAACGACGACGACGACGACAAAAACGCAACAGCAATAACAACAACAACAACAACAACAATAACGAAATAGCGTTCGCAAAAACTAGCTCCCTATATCTCCTCCTTCTCTCTCTCTCCTCTCGCGCTGTCTCGGCCAGCAGGCAACCGTCCCAATGTACCTACCATCAATTCTCCATCAGAGTTTGCCAGTCAGACTTTCTCGGCCAAAACCACCAGTATTAATAAATGACCTTTGACTTATCCGATGATGACGGTTTGCCTGCCTCCCGTCTCGTTCTGCTGACAGGAGATTTTTCGGTCGGCCACCACAGAGTGGTCGCTATGAAACGTTTTCATCTGTCATCGAACTCCATAACGAACAACGTATGGAAAAAATGGGGGAAGACGTAAATAGATAATCGTTTAGCAGTAATTACCCGAGAAGAAAACGCAACACAAAAAACCAGCACGTCATTCTGATATATATATATATATATATATATATCAGAATGACCTGCTGGTTATTTGTGTATATATATATATATATATATATATATATATATATATATCAGAATGACCTGCTGGTTATTTGTATATATATATATATATATATATATATGGCCTTGATACTCACTGTTCTACTATAGCAGCTGTCTAAAGCAGCAATCTATACTCTATATATAAGCAGCAATCTCGAACTATAGAGATTTTCGCAACCACACGGCTAAAACCTTTCAGACTCAACCACTTTGTTCGGTACCGCTTCCCTCGGCAATGGAGGCGAAGGCCATTACGCCGACATCAGTCAGGGTAGAGTTTTTGGAATAGACACAAATGCCTTTTGTCTTTTGTGTTGGCTCGTCATCGGAAAAAAAAACTGAGATTAACGAGAATAGCGATAGCTGCCCTCGTATAGGATTTATACGGAAGATCTTCAGCAAGGCAATACGGGCTTTTTCCGGCAGAAAAAAAAGCAGCTGCCCAATCAGACACAATCGAACAACCATCTGTCCCTGCACGTCTTAAAGTACGCGCTACAGTAGGTATGTTCTACTACTAAACTTAAACAACGACAACAAATACCAAAAGACCCAGCAAACGTTGTTGTCCATTTCACGGTGAAATTTGAATCACTTTGAAACAACAGGTCAATTTCAATCAATAACACGTTTTGAGTGTTCGCTAACGTGCCTTGTCAAAGACAACAAGCAGTTGACGTTTGCATGTCTGCACTGCTGCGCCGCGTTATATTAGAACCGAACCCACGACTCCGGCAGCGAGACGCCCGACTGAACCCGACGGCACCAAAGCGACTACTCCATTACTCTCTCGATGCCAAGACATAGGCCCCCAGTTACCACTGTATTCGAACTATGTACGCCGATCGCAGACATACAGATTAAAACAGTCCATTCACTCAGCCAATTAATAATAATAATAATAATAATCTGATAAGGCAGCTTCTGTCTATAATCGGCGCCATGGGATGAGCAGCTAAATACGTGCTTGAATCGACGCGACACATTCGAACCTTACAACTGTACTCTAATAATAATAATAATAATAATCGTCACCCTGTTCAACAAATGGACCACTTTCCTTCTAGTAGTCAGCGTCATTCGTCATGATGACATCCATCATCACCTGACTTAACGATATTACCGCTGTTCAGTGGCCAGTGCGTCCAAACTCACGTTCCTAAGTCATAATAGATACTTATAATATGTGCACGCACACACACACACACAGATAGCTACTAGCTGTCCTAAAAGTGTTATTATTAGATCGGCACGCCATCGCGGACGACGTCGCTGATTCGTCGTTCAGATTGAGTCAGATTGTCACTCAAACGGGCAGCGCCGCCCTTGAATTGAGTCAAAGCGTTGTCAAATCCATAGGCCCTAGTTGAGAAGAAGAAAAAAGGAAAAACGTTGCTATCAAGATATAGAGTGGGGGGGGGGGGGCTGTGAAAGCAACAGGAGCGAGGAAAAGCTTAGCACTCATTCAATCGACTGAAAGCACGAGAGAGAGAGAGAGAATCAATACAATTACTGAACCACACGAACGAATGCATGAGCCGCCCAAGAAACTAAGTGAACGCCAATAAGGAGAGGGAAGATGAGGAATAGAATGACACCTGATCTGGGTAGGCGAATCCTTCGCAATGTCAACTCACTGCTCCGGCGGTGCAAGCGGCTCAATGCAATCGCGTGACAATTTATCTCGTAACGTCCAACGTGACACACAACTCCTAACAACAGAAAATGCAAGAAGCAAGCTGACTCAGCATCTCCATGCTGTGCCAAAGTCCCGCAACGCAGTGGTCATAGCACTAGAGATAATAATAATAATAATAATACGATACACTTAAGAACGGTGTTCCCCCGCCTAGAAGTAGCCCACACATTGAGGGAAAAACCTTCATGATGATCGTGGTGATGACGAGGAAACAATGGGAACACAGACAAGCAAAATAGCACACATCTAGCCCGTCTGAAATCTATCCCCCTTTCCTGTTTGATCGAAGTATCTCCATAGGAGCAATTCGCTAGAAGAGTATACATATATATATATATATATATATATATATATATATATATAGGACAGGCATGATATAACTGTTATAGAACGGCGTCGGTTCAATTATTTAACCTTCTTTCTAAGACAATTTAATGCTAATACAGTAGATGATGCTCATTCACTCGGTATCATGATGGCCAGAGAAATCATTCATCACCATGTTTTCTTGCTTCACTTCTATTGAATATAAATGACATCATAAAAAAGAACCTGTCCACTGTTCGCGGCATGTTACTCGAAACGGAGAGAGAGATGGAGTGCCGTGAGTTTAGCGTATGAACAAGCCGGACAGACAGGCGCCTGATACGCGCGGTGTACGTTTGACGTGATAGAGTTAACACAGCCAACAGTCTATGCCGTGTACTCCTCGGCAAAATAATTCGGCAAATAAAAGAATAATAGAGAAGCAACAACTACCAGAAGGCAAAGGACATGACCTGGCGTGAGTATATGAGAGGGTGGCCGCTCTCAGTGAACAGTAGCATTGCGTGAATGCTGGTTAGATCGTAGTTTGATCGAGCTCGCAGACACAGTGGAGAGCTCAACACAGTGAAGCCGCGTCATCTTCGTCTGTAGACGGACGAAATACTTTCTCATCTCTGATAGGTGATAGATTCGGTCCAAATGCTAGAGAAAAATGTGTCTGATAACAGATACTATCGCTAGCAAAAGACAAGGCAGCAAGGTTTTGCCTTTCACGCGGGGGTGGCACCCCGATGTATGAAACTGTAGCAGCGGCGGCAGCAGCATAATCACCATTGAAGCGTCAATGTTGGAGCGTGTTTGCGCAGATCCACGCAGGAGACACGCAAAAGGCGCTATTACCCCGCATACGTCACGTCACCACAACAGTAGAGACGCACGATTGCCCCCAAACTGAAGCGTGAGCTACAACTAGAAGCAATACAAGAATAATGCCCACGAATAGTGTTGCAACAGTGTTGCAACCTAACCATTAGGGGAACCACAACCAGTGGCTCGGTGTTAAATATTTAACGATTTCATGTTGTTGAGAACGAATCCGAACGTGTTTGTCCTATTAGCGATATGACCTCCTACGAGCCACTTGACGGAGCACAAAGTGCGAGCGCCTGGTAGACAGAAGAATCATGCCCTATATCGCCAGCGAGGCGAAATTATTCAGTCAGCTGTGGTCTGACGTTGATAATGTGAGTCAAGTTGGGCTAAACATTCGACCTGCATCCTGTGCTACTAGGACATGAACTAGTTGGCCTGGAGCCAGGAACGCCACTTAGCACTTAGTATGTGGCTGCGCCACCGTACACAGATGTCATCCACTAAGCCTTTCGATTTACTGGCGAAAGCTTCCAGTTTTCGCCAACGAAGGCCTAGCCTTTAGTGTCAACGCTGTCCGCTCACTACTGCTTCTGCTCGCTTTGCCAGAAACTTCAACGTAAATATATATATATATATATATATATATATATATATATAAGTCCGATTTGTTGATTAATAATTGATTATAAAATCTTATTGTGAGGGAAATACACTCTTCCACTATATATGATATTACTATACTAATACATATTACTATACTAATACGTCCTCACTAAAAAATACGTCAAGTAAACGACACCAGATATTGTGGACGCAGCAACCCAATGGGCAAAACGTATAAATGAAATAATAAACATCGTAGCAATGACAAGAACAACAACAACAATAAACAACAATAACAAGAATGACCACATCCATAATATCAGCGTCATTAAAATCAATATCGGCAACAACCAGGTTTCGAGCTACTGACGAGAGCTTCAAAGACTTTCGGCGACAACGACAGCTTTAAGTCTCAATGATTATCTTGCTTGGGCTTAGCATTTGGTCTCCTCCCCATACTGATTCTGTAAAGGTGGACAACTGTCGCCACAAATCTCAATGTTGGCCGTTTATATAAATATATATATGTATATATATATATATATATATATATATATATATATATATATATATATATATATATATATATATATGCACTCGCTTTATCGTTTGAGGAATTACGACGAAATTACATAACGAGAGCGAAACATTCTCTCACTATCTACGTACATATACCACAATAATACAGCAGTGGACATTTGCCGATGCAGCAGCCCAAAGTGCAAAACGCACAAGCAATATAAACACACGATCACAACAACAAAAACAACAACAACAGCAGCAACAACAACAACCACAACAACAACAGTTATACCATCAACGACAGTAACAACCTCGCTATCATTATCAACAACAATCGCGATAATAATCGCATCAGTAACAACAATTTTAACGAGAAGAAACAACATTAACCTAGCCCACATGAACTCTATATGCGCTCTTAATCATCCGAAAGGCTAAAATGGCAGCACAGTTATCAGGAACTGTAGCAGCGACGGCAGCATCAGCGACCACCATCACCACCACGAGCTCCACTAGGCCCAAAGGATCGGCACGTGAATTTATCGCCAAGCTGCTGCCGAATAGGTGTTGTCGTTGTTGTCGTTGTCGTCGTGGTCGTCGCCGCCCACGGTGGTGACGCCCGATGTGGTGCGGCCACGCTCTAGCTCGACCACAAACCCTGCTGTCGCGACAACACATCAACATATGTCGATGCGCCTTCATCACACGTCTATGTGACGGCCTATTCTATTCTGTCTGCAAGCACACTACGAATTAACAGATTAACCGCCGACGACAACGCGTAGTGACCGCAAGCGACAACTAGAACAGTATTGTTGCGGTTACAACGGTAGTTTGCAGGAGGAGCAGGAGCAGAAGCAACAGCAACAGCAGCAGCAGCAGCAAAAACAGTAGCCCGAGCTAGAACAGCATGATGACCGGGGTAGCAGCAGCAGCAGCTGTAACAGGAAATCTATAGTCATGCCATGTCCTAACGTCAACGTAAAGGTGCTGCTGCTTGCCGATTATCCGTTGCTGGCTAGTGTGTGGTACAGGCTATCTGGCTGGAATGGATGGCTGCCCGCCGCGTCCAGTCTCCAATGTCGTGGGAACGAAGCTTGGCGTTGCAAACGCCAACAGCATCGAGCGACAGGCAGATACATACAGGCAGATAGATAGATAGACAGACAGACGGATAGATAGACAGACGGACGAACCCGCAGACGGACGCCCAGCAGAGAGAAAACAACGTAAACAGAATTTGAGCAGAGAAGCACACTGAGGTAAGCAACGTATGCATGTCTCTATAATCACCATCATCATCACCACCACCACCATAATCATCATCACCATCGTCATCTATGTCATATGGTAAGTAGGCGCGGCCTATAGGTGACAGGATGGAACGCCGACACGGCACGATGCCTTGCGAGCATCGCGACCTATCTGGGGCCTAGGTGCCGACAGTCACGCCCATCCAACCACCGCTCATCACAGAGAACACGGCGGGCAATAGAGCGCGACCAAATGGTGGTAGCTACCGCCAATTATAGCTTCTGCTAAATTCTGTCGTTTCATCTAAGTTCTACTATATATATATATATATATATATATATATATATATATATATATATTATATATATGCATATATATATATATATATAAATATATATGTATATATGCATATATATATATATATATGTATATATATAACCGAGCAAAATGGCAAAGCCTTTGCCTGGCATTCGGGAGGCGTGGGTTCGAGACCCAGACAGGCCTCTCTTAAATTGGTTTGCATGGTTTCCAATTTAGACAAGGTTAATGCCGGAGTGGATTCAAAATCAGCCATGTCATGAAAAAACCGTACACGGGCATTAGCCTTACGGAAAAAAAGAATTATGCATACACATGTATATATATGTATATATATATAGATATATATACGCGGGCGAATCGGCAAATTAATGCCTTTCATTTTAAAATTTTAACCGAAATCACTAAAGTCTTCCGCAGGTTTATACTGCTTAGAAGTGAGAGTTTGTCAGCCACACATACGCCAATTTTTTGCCCATCTATTCGGCATTTATTGTACGAATTTGGTTTAAAAAAGTAAAGAAAGCAAACTTTAGTGATACTTAGGGAGCGGAAAATGCAGCAGCAACAAATCTGCATAAAATTCTTCCATGTTCAATATTAAATCGAACCAAACTGTATATGGTGACCAAGCAGTGTTACCGAAACACGGTGTATGCGTGGCACCGTCGAACAACGAACGTGAAGAGACCGAGAATCACCCCTGTTCGAGAAGATCTTTGAAGCCAATAACAGAATAATATGCTAAAAAAGATCGTGATATCGTACTCAATAATCACCGAATGCTATTAGGAACATAACTGAGGACTTAAAAATATCTCATAGATCAGTTTGAACAGTCGTGACCAATCATTTATGCATCAGAAGCGTTGAAGGGAGGTTCGTTGCAAAAATGCTAAATTACCAGCAAATGAAGACCCGTCGGAAAATGTCCGAATTGACCGCCCTTCAGGTGGTAACAGAAGACCCTGGATTGCTGCAGAGAATGATTCCAAGGGATGAGTTAAGGGTATATGGTTACGACATCAACACCAAATCCAAATCCTCCCAGTGGTGCTTCCAAGGAGAGAGACTCGATAGAAAAAATCCAGCTAGAGCAGATCCAACCCAAATAATTTTGACCGCTCTTCGACTACAAGGGAATCATCTTCCTCAAATTTCTGCCATCTGGGTGTACGGTGAATTAGGAATTACTACCTGCACATTTTAAGAAGATTGCGCAGTGAATTACTACCGCACATTTTAAGAAGATTGCGCAAGCAGATCCGACGCCCGATGCCTGAACTCAAGAAAAACAACCACTGGACCCTCCATTACAACAATGCACAGGCGCCCACAGATTATTTGATGGAAATTCGATTTCAATCTTTCCGCAACCTCCCTATTCGCCAAACCTGGGTCTTCTGGACAAATTCGAGACTGTAGAGAAGATAAATTAAACTTTGCAGTAGTAACTCAACGCGTTCAAAAAATATGCATTGCAGCGGGCGGGAGCTATTTTGAAGTGATTTCTCGATCCGCCCTCGTATACTATATTAAGTATTGCATACATTTCTGCGGACATCCATGCATCAATATGTCAGTTATCGCATGCTGGCCTTGTTTTTTTTGTCAAGAAAGAATTTGCAACACTAACACCAACGTCGATAAACAACGAAAAAATATATGGCGCTTTGAACAGTGCATATATATACCCTGAAGAAGTCGAAGCGCTCTCAAGAAAAACCTCTACAGGCTAGGTGATGTTGTTTTCATCCGTTTCGCGTACCTATATGTTGACGCGGCAAGCAACAAAATGCGTCCGTAAATGTCTCCGCTTAGAGAAGACGTGTTTCAGAAAGGTCACACGCGTATTATCTTGTCGAGACGCAATAATACTAATAGTAACAATAATAGAAGGTAGTGGCCGACCACGGAGTCAGCCGTGAGAGAGGCACAAATGCATGCGAACGTAAAGAGACAGACCAATAGGGCACGACGAGCCCTTTTAATTCTCGAAAATGAAGGCCAACTTCCCAGAGAAGACGGACTTCGAGGGGGTGAATCGGCGCAAAGCAGTAGGCCGTGGTGACAGGAATTTCCAATTTACCAGTAGTGTATGCAGTTCTTGTCTGATGATAGCAGTATGAATCGGCCAAAAGGCGAGCATGAACACGGATAGGCGAACTCGCGTCGTAATCGACTCCTTTGCTCTTGCTGTTATAAAAACAGCGACTCCAATACGACAGGCTCGACCAACATATTCGGCCATGATCGCATGCCACACTCTCTGCCAGAAAGCAAACGCGACGCA
Organism: Dermanyssus gallinae; assembly: GCA_003439945.1. Taxonomy (NCBI): domain Eukaryota; kingdom Metazoa; phylum Arthropoda; class Arachnida; order Mesostigmata; family Dermanyssidae; genus Dermanyssus; species Dermanyssus gallinae. Next base: position 41,141 of record QVRM01001272.1, on the reverse strand, counting down.
AATGCATAGGTTGTAGACATCCACTAGCAGACAAGTGAAATCTGATTGGCAAAGATTGGTGCTAGGCTCGCGGTTTCGACGTGGGTGTTTTTTTAACACGATTCTATGTGTTACTTGTCTATATATATAATCATCGTAGCATACGCGCGATCAACTAACAACGCTTGAACAGTCGAAATTGCTCTCCTCTACAGTGCAGTAGTGAAACTATCATCGAATCTCGAGGAGCCTGAAGAAATTCGTGTATCAAGCGAGACTGATTGATCGAACGTATGATATGAACTCGTCGAATGGCCGACATACTTTGGCATATGTCGGCCATTCATCAGCGCCGCTGAGCTTCGCCAAGCGTGCCGCCATATAGTAGCTGCGATTGCAAAGTGAGATCAATTCTAGCAATTTGTATTCATATAAAATTAAACAAAATCCAGTACGTATGAGTGAGACGCACCCACGTGGGCCAACACGGAACGGAGTCGATTGAACACTGAGGTTCTTCTTGAGACTTCACGAGGTCTGGACGTTTCGTCGCCGCCGCAGCCGCTTGACCGGTCGGCGTGCCTGTACGTGAGCGTCCATTGCGTCCACGCGTGCGTGGCTTGTTCCAAGAGTGCCTTTTGGGCACTTCGGCGTTCAGCTCAATTTCAACATGACCCTTCTTCTTAATGGTTTCGTTGGGCCGTGACGACGACGATGATGGTGGTGGCGGTGGTGGTGGTTTACGACGCAGGACACGCCGCAGCGCCAAGCACAAACATTCACAAACCATGGTGTGCTGATGATAATTATGCGAATCACAAACAGTTCAACTACAACAACAACAGCATAAACTACTGCCACAACAACAACAACCTGAACTGATCCGAGAACGGTTTCGTACAGTGGCCGGAGTTCGACGACAGTGGTTTACGCCGCACACAATTATTAACCACGATCGACGAATCACGATCAACAAAACACATCAGCTCCAAGCTGCACATGCCCTCCCACTATAACCTAATCGGTAGATATATAGATAGATTGGTAGATAGAGCGGCAGATGATCGCAATAATGTAAGTAGGATACACATACTCAGAACACGTTTCCAGAACACGGCGGCCTGGCGTTTTTTTTCTGATTAGGCGTTTCACTTCCGTTTGCGTCGACAGGTTGAAACTCGAATGGCGATTTACGTTGATTTTGAAAACGCCTTCGTTGATCCTCCTAAGATCCTCAGAATTCTTCCAGCCGGCAGGAAAAAGAAGAGAAATGGACAGCTGACACGCAAGCACAGATAGACGAATCCGCAGCACAGTTACTATGATTATTATTATCAAAGTCATGACAAGCATACCACCACGCATGATGGTGGGTGAATGGGTGGGCTTAACTGAAGGGCGGTGTCTGCAAGCGACAATGGTCTCGTGTTGTCGTCACCTGAGAGCTTGACAGGGCCGAGAGCAGTACGATGGTACAAACAACAGTTCACTAATTATTCCGCATGATTATCGACCACAAACCGGCACACGTTCCATCCACAAAATCTTCTATAAAAATGATGCCTTTTTTTATCAATAACTTCGACGAGCACTTGTTGTTGTTGTCATCATCGCAGTTATCGTTGCTATTTTTGCTGTCGCTGTGGCTGCTGCTGCTGTTGTGGTAGTCGTCATTGCAGAAGTTAAGTATTCGATTCTGAAAAGCCTGCGCACTTATTGCAGAGCTGCTTAGGACGAAACACGGCAAGCAGTTCTTCTTATGACAGCAACAACAACAACAAATGGAAAAGCAGCAGTAGAACTGGTCGCGACGCTTCGCCAGGGAGTCAATAGTCGTACTGTGGCACAGTCACCCACAAACCAGTTACTGCGGCGTCCTGTTCGTTCAGCCAGCCGACCACCGAGGCCGAGGCCGACGAGAGGTTCGTCGTGGGCCGCGTTCGAGTGAGCGTAATGCGCGCGCCACACTCCGTTTGTTGTTGTTGACTTCTCACGATCCCCACCGTTACCGTTGTGGTCGTCGTCGTGATTCTAGTGACGATGGTCGTCCAGGGCAGCCATTTCCGCGGCCACTATCTCCGCCCCCCAACCCCACTTTCGTCCGTCGCACAACCGGCTGATATCAAACGTTGTTGTTATTGTTGATGGTGCTGTCGATGTTGTTGTTGCTGTTGTTGTCAATGTTATGCTGTTGTTGTTGTTGTTGTTGTTGTTGTTGTTATTGTTGTTGTTGATCTCGTTCTGTTGTTCTTGATGTTGCTGTTGTTGTGGTTGATGTTATTGCTGCTGTTGTTGTTAAAGACGACGACAACAGTGATCATAATGATGATGATGATGATGACGATGGAGGCGACATGATAGCAACATCTCAATGATGGTGAAGATGTTGATGATGCTAATGTCGACGTGGATGGCACCAACGATTATCAACCACGACAAAGGCACAACGACCACCAGCACAACAACAACAACAACAACAACAATACGAACAAAAACAACCTCAACAACAACAACAAAATAACAACTGATAGACACTGCGTACGCTGGGTCGATGTGTGGGTGTGTATGTGTGTGGTTGCAAGACGTCACGAAGGGTCCAACGCTGTCATCGTCGACGTAGGAGCAGCAAGCAGCGAGCAGCCTGTAGGCCTATAGGCGCAGATTTAATCCAGTCTTTGGGCTAGTAGACGTTTCATGTCGTAGCAGGCAAAATAGTAGCTAGCCGAATTAGTAGCAGTAGGTAGCGTAAACGGAACGGAGAGCAGCCGTTACTACCGCCGACTAGACTGGCTGGCCGCTAACGTTGTTTGGTATCTAGTACCAAACTGCTCTCACCTTGGAGTCGATCTATCCCCATTTATCTATCCTATCTGTACATCTATCCATCCATCTATCCTATCTGTACATCTATCCTATCTGTACATCTATCCATCTATTCTATGTATCAGTGTGTGGCATCAGGTGGAGAAGCGTTTTCTCGTTCTCGTTCTTGTTTTTTTGTTGTTATTGTTGTTTAGCCTCTGCAGGTCACAGTCATGCACATGCATATAGGCGCACAATCACAGACGCGCACATATAGATAGATAGACTGGCTGGCTGGCTTCATGGCTGCCTGGCAGGCAGACAGACAGGAAAACAAACACACGGATGGATGCGCCCACAGACGACCTATGATAGAGCGTAACAGCTGCCTAGCAGCCCACGCTCAACGACGACGACGGCGGAAGCGGCAGAGGCGGCGTCGACGATGACTTTGGGGATCGACACGGCGCGGCAGCAGCGCTGGGGCCGGACGTTGGCGGCCTGAGTATCAACAATAACATCGACATTGACGACGACGACAACGACGACAAGAACAATGATAACCACAGCAACAGCAGCAACAATATAAACAGAACCAGCTGCTAGCTGAAGAGATCTCAATAGACTAGTCGCCTAACAGCAATAGTAGAGCAGCAGCAGTAGTAGAAGTAGAAGTAGTAGTAGTAGAAGTAGTCGCAGAAGTAAAATCGCGATCGCCTATTATTGGCCTATGCTTGGTTGTTAGGTAGGTTGAATGGTTGGTTGGTTGGGTGGGTGGGCGTTTGGGCGCGGGCTGGTTGAGGCTCCTTCGCTCACACTTGTTCCGTTTCTCGCTCAGGCTCGCCTCATGCCTCACCATCGTCCGCCAGCGCCAAAAAAAGTATGCTTCCTTCAATTCTCCGCCGCCACCCCCCCCCCCATCGAACGCTCTTTTGTCGGCCTAGCAGCAGCGCTCTGTTGTCGTTGTCGTTGTGGTCGTCGTGGACGTCATTGGCATTGGCGTTCCCACCACCCTCTCCCGTCAGTCCGTCAGTCACTGAATCGTTGCTTGGGTCTATGTCGTTATAGTGAGTGACACAGCGGCACGAGAGCGTTTGACCGAAACGCACACACACGGATACGTGTGTAGGACAGTGAGTGCCACTCTACTAGAGTGAGAAAACGTCTCCATTCTTTTCCTCCTTCTTTCCCTCTCTCGCTTTCCCCGTCTTTCCATTTCGATCTCTCGCTGACTTTGTGTCTCTGTGCGTCTGTGTGTGTGTGTTTTTCGCTTACTATCTCCTTTCCACGTTATTCCTCTAAAGAGCGTAATGCCATGTGGAATGAGGCGGATCCAGCACGCGGTCTCGGCGGCAAAGCGGACCGCGCCGGTGGCCCGCCGGTCGATCGCGCTAGTTAGCCTAATCAGCGGCCATCGTAAGTTGATCCACTGCATCGTTTCTGTGCCTAGTAAGCTGCCAGCTGTCCTCTTTCGTACAATAACAACAACAACAACAATAACGACGACGACAACAAGCTGCAACAAAGTCAACAACAGCGACGACGACGACGACAACTGCAATAATAACAACAGCAAAATAACAACCACAACAACAACCCTTAAAAAATCGATGACAACAACGTGATGATGGCGTTGTTGTTGTTGTTGTTGCTGCTGCTGCTGCTGTTGTCGACGCTGCTGCCGCCGCCGTTATGCTGTTCAGCTAGCCTATTGTTATGTTGTAGTTGTTGTTGATGTTGTTGCTGACGTATTTGCAATAAAAGCTATATGTGTAGTAGCATTAATAACAACAATTATTGCTAAGTCTGCGGCCGATATTGGTAATACTTGTTGTCGTGTTCGTGTTAACATAGCGCTTGTAAGTGCGACAATATAGTACAATGCAACGAGTGGGACAATAGAACTCGCATTGATGCCTTACTGTCACAATGGCATATCTGCAGCAGCTGGCTTGGCATATACAGTCAGATTCACCAACAGAAAGAAGTCCCACACACACACATATATATATATATATATATGGACTGAACGGCGTTTTGCTGCCTGTCCTTCCAGACATCATATTCGGCCGCCTCAATTCGCTCAATTCGACAGCGACCATTAAGGTGGAACTGCATACGATGAACTGCATAGCCGTAAAAGTTTGGTTCTGACGTGAATGCAGGTCTAACGTATTCGCTGGCAGCCTAGCCACATCATTTAATCTGCGTACCCAATACGTCACACCATACAGCGAATATACCATAATAGACCAGTCTTGCATTATAAGTAAAGAAAACCTCGACGTAAAAACGTATCATTGTTCCACAGGCGAACAAAACACAAACCTGCAAAACGAGCAAACGGCATCCTGTACACCAACCCCCCGACGAAATGCGCTATAGCTCAAATAGAAACAGAAACCTTAACGGATGACAGATAACTTGGATCGCATCGGACGGCAGCGGCCAAACAAAGCCGAGTCAACTTCTACACAAGTGAGCTTGCCTTGCCTCTGAGACGGTTGCAAAAATGTGAGTGAAGCCAGTATATACTGCACATCGTAAAGAGTACCTTGTCATGTGAGTGACACATACGGAGCAAACGTGCAGGAAGTGAAAGATTGCCGCCGGTCGCTCCGTGCGTCGCAATACCGCACGAAAGCAGCGACAACAAACAACTCCAATGCACGTGCCAAATCCCTTAAGACTTCCCCTGAGCCCTAGCGCTTTTCTCTGCTTTAGCATTTTTAGGAAGGCGCCATCGAGCTTGCAATGTATATTCTTCTTTGTTGTTCTGTTCTAGCTGTCCTATAAGACGTATTCCGCTACACACAGCAAGACGACTATGCTCGTACACCAGAGCTTAAATCTATTCAAGCCCGAAGATACGACGCAGTGCCAAACATAGATGATCTACGCTAGCATGGCTTCGTTAATACGGGGGCCCATCGAGTGGTGATGTTTACCGCGCGACGAACAATACGCCAAATAACTTGATTCTACCTGTATTATTGCTGAATAATTTGCATAATAATATTGCATAATATCCTTAACGCGCCCACGTTTGACGTCTATGCACCCGCAAACAGCCCCCCCCCTGTCTATGGAGGCACAGTCTTTGTTTACCAAGGTTTAACTACATGTAGCGAACATCTCCCACTTTAATATAGTCGTACACAGAAGAATAGGGCTCTGACTAGAATGCTAGGGTTATTCTAGGCTAGGCGTTGAACATTAGTTTAGGAGGAAGCACATGGGAAAAAGCAAGCCTTCCAATAGGCCGCGGGGGCCTCGATATTAGAAAGGCTACGGAGCTTGCCCCAACCTGCTATACTGTATCATTATTTGGTTCTCAGGTGGAACCACTTGTTAATGAAGTTGCAAGAATCGAATTAAAGAGAGCAGCCATTTCAACGAGCGCAACGATTTGGATCCAAGTTGACTCTGTTCCTCTGAAGGTGCGCTTGAACCAACATAATCTGACATGTCGTGGATAACCTTTCATCAATAAGAGAACGTGCCGTATTTTAGCGGGTCAGCATTTCTTTGGCGGAGGACGGCTTCAAGCCCTGCCCTCCCGTCAGCTTGGAGTCATGCTAGATCCTAACTCCTTCCGCATGGTGTCTGCTATTACGATAGGCGCGCCCGTTGGCGCCTCGTTTTCATGTATGTCGTGTGGTAAACTGGTTTGACTGATTTTGGCGGTCTACACCCGTTAAGCTGCCGAAGAAGTCCTGACGCGCTCGCATGACATGCGGACCTCAATAGAATAATGAGAAAAGTACTAAGAAAAGCTGGAATACCATCCGCACTCGAACCAAAAGAACTGAGTGGAAGCGATGAGTTGCGACCTGACGGATTTACCAATCATCTAGGGCCACACGGAAAAACCTTGACTGAGATTTGGAACTGTTTTATCAACGGCGAGTATCTCGTGCCAAAATCTGCTACGTCGTGCCGATTGTTCTTGAGATACTGAGCTCTATGAGCGTCGGTACCGCAAATTTTTTGAAGGATATCACTAAACGTACGGAATACATTACGGGCGACCGATGCAAAACGATGCTTCTGAGGCAGATAATGTCATTGGCTGTTTGTAGAGGAAACGCGGCTATTATAGACGCCATGAGCTGCCATGAAATTAACTGATAACAGTGAAAATAGAATAATAATAATAATAATAATAATAATTTTATTTTAATTGTTGCCATTTCTAATTGTGAGATTTTGAACGTGTTATTAGCCTTGAAATCAACACTGATAAGAGCTTTACGATCTCGCATCTTTATGATAGCCGGGTGAAGAAGAGCCTTTATCAGTCAACCCCCGAATTCTCCGTTGGAGGGAGGCAATTGCCAGCCAAGGGTATATGCGCTCGATGGAGATACCTCGGCATCGAGTTCGACAGTAATGGCAGAGTCGACACGGCCAAGGTCACTCTCCTAGAACTACTCGGCAGACTAACATCAGCTCCCCTTAAACCCCAGCAACGCTTAACAATACTGAAACAATTCCTTATCCCGAAAATTCTCTATAAACTGGTCGCTGGTCCCCGACCGTCTCAAAAATTCCTCCTAGAACTAGACTGTGAGATCAGGCGAACGGTGAAGTTGCAGTGGCTCAAACTCGAAAACAGCGTGCCAAACGCCTTCCTATACGCGCACATCTCACACGGCGGTCTGGACATCCCCTGTCTCCGTACACTAATTCCCAGACTTCGCCTCTCCCGCCTCACTGCCCTGAACAGATCATCCCACATAGGCACTCAATGGCTGCTGTCGACCGAGTATCACAGTAAGGAGCTGGCGAAAACCAGCGCTCTCTGTGTGTTCGATGACACGACCATTGAAGACGCCGCACACGAGACCGAGTACTGGTCTCGTACACTACATAACACAGTCGATGGGGCTCACCTGAAACACACACACCTAACCCCTTTTACAAATGACTGGGTCAAGGGTACTCCTTACCTATCCGGTAGGGAGTACATAAACCTGATTAAGTTAAGGATCAACGCACTACCAACGCGTGCCAGACTCGCAAGGGGTCGCCACGGGTACGACAAATTTTGTCGCCATGGGTGCAACGCTGTCGAGACGCTGGCCCACATCGCTCAAGTGTGCGATCACACCCATCGCCCTATAATCAAGCGCCACGATGACATATGTGAGCGAGTCACCCGCCTACTCCGTGCTAAAGGAATGCAGGTGGAACGAGAGCGCACCTTCCGAAGACCCGCCGCACCGGCTCGGAGACCAGACCTCGTCATAACAACACCTACGAGGGTCTGGGTCTTGGACGCCGAGGTCTGCGGCCCCTCAAGAGACCTTGCATTGGCCAGACGGGATAAGATCAGGAAATACGATATACCCGGGGTCAGGGATCAACTTCCCAGCTCGCTTCCCCACCGATTCGGGTCCATCACCGTGTCGATGACCGGTGTATGGGAGCCCGAGTCGGTGAAGGATCTCCTGACTCTCGGGTTATCGAAGAAAAACCTGATCGACCTAACCGTCCTGGCCATGCAGGGTACCCTACGGGTCTTCCGGGCGCACCGGGACCACAAGAGCTGGGTCCGTCGCGGAGGAGGAGCAGGCGAAGTCACCGGGAGGCGATTTTAAATTATTTTTTTAGGCGGGCACTGCCTCAGTGTGCAAATGTGCAATTATTGAATAAATTCAATGTTGTATTCCCAGTGCTCCTAGTGGTGTTCATCAAATCATAGTGTATATGATAGACATATAGAGATGGCAAGTGATATTATTTCGTCCACCTTTGTTGCCAGATCACAAACAAATTTGTTGTGTCATAGTTCATAGCTCCGAGAGTCTAAAAAAGATTGCTACGAACTGGTACCGATTCTCTGGACTAGAATATTTACGTTTCATTTCTCTTACAGCAACAAACGTTTCGGAAGGCGAAGCTGTCTGTTGCTTTAAAGCTAACAAAACTTGAGCTCAAAAACGATAAGAGTCGGATGGAGGACATCAATACTACCTTCGCCACATGGTAAATATTTAATTAGTCTGGGATGCCACAGTGTCTTCTTGCACCGCAGCACCCTTCCTCAAATCTTCGCGGAAGCTGCATCCCCGCTGGATGGCTCGCAGAACATGCTGTTGATATGCTATGAGTTGATAAAAAGTATTGGGAGCACTTAATAAAAGTACACGTTCGAACCTCATTGTAAACAACAATAACCATTTAAATAATAAAATACTGGCAGCTTACGTTTTGACTGGTTGAGCTCTCCGGCCTGCTATTTGGCTTACTGAGTCGACTGCTGCTGTTGCTGCTACCACCACTGTTGACATTGTTCCAGGGATCTTGAAGGCATTCAGGTTCTGAGTCCTGCTGGGAGTCGTCCAAAGGCGTCAGCACCTCTAATGCGTCCTTTCGCACTAGACCCTCTTGCTCGTCAAGCCGACACATGTAGAACCTGCGAAAACAGCTAGTGTATGAGACATCGATTGTCGAACAAACAGCACTACTACCCTTACGCGTGTTACCACTAAACATATTTTTCGGCATCGCGCGAATCAGCATCAGCGCACAGATTTATTCCGGGAGCAAGGCGCTCTTGATTTCATCCGATCTCAGAATAAATTAGACAATTTTTTTGTGCACTAGTTCTAAGCGATCCCCAGTTAGATATGCTTAATTCAAGATTTTGGAAAGGTGGCATGAATGATCAAACAGGAGGACAGAACTGATTAAACTGCCCCAAAATGCAGGAGTCGAGCAAGCTATTAAAAATTAATTATTTAAGGTCGGACAAAAAAAGCCCGTATTTCGGTGCAAGTAGTTAGGCGGGAGATTAGTAGATTAGGAATTGAGTAGATAAACTCTACAGACGCTCACTACAATGCTAACTAGACATCGGCATCTTCTCACCTGTAGTCGTGGTTTGATATAAGCTCGATGATGTCGTATTGAGAATAGGCGAGCTCGCCCGGTGCAGGGTTCGGATGGTCAGCTAAAGCCATCCCGCAGGGGTTCGGGTGTAACGCGCTCGAAGACGTGTCGAGCGGATTTAGCTGAGGTGCGGGACCCTTCGGGGGTGGCGGAGAGCCCGTAATACAAGAGCTATTCTCCTCACGAATTTGGCTGCAAATCATAAACCAACAAAACGAGCGTATGTTACAACCCCATACCAGCTATGATGTGACAGATTGTAGATAGATATCAAAGGCGTACCGTAGTGGCAATATTTTCCTCCGCATTTCACTGAGCATAAAAATACGACAGTGAGCCCATATGCAGGCATGCGTAAACGCCTTTGAGCCCGTCCAAACATTATATACATATATAATATTTGATAGGTGTATAAGTAAGCAATAATGTATACGTGTACAAGTAATATTAATGCCCTGCTGCATTATGTGCCAGGCTTTGCAACGTACGCATTTGTCTCCAGTGGTATACACGTGTGAGTATTCATTAAAATAATTAAATATATATATATATATATATATATATATATATATATATATATCTATATATATATATATATATGTGTGTGGAGTGCATGTGGTGGCCGTGTGTTACAATATAACGCAGGTCGCGAGTTCAAAGGCGAACTAACCTCACTCGAGTCGTCGTTGTGGTGCTGCGGCTCAGCGGAATCAGAGGTTGTGCAAGGCCACCCATTGACGACACCGCCGGCAGAGAACCTTTTCTCTGATTGTTGATGACAGCAATGGGGGACGCCGCCCCCGGCCGGGACGGCTGAGGTGCAAACGGGTCGAACGGAGTCGAGCCGAAATTGTCAACTGACATTGAAGTCGACATCGCCGACAGGATCGGCGGAATGTCCATGTCCAGCAAGCACATTCCATCGGAAACTCCGCCCGGTTCAGGAAAGTCCATGTCCAACAGGCTCTGAACATCTGTTCATACGCAGACGACGACATAAATGCACGAAAAACAACACAGACGACATAAATGCAAGAACACACACACATAGTCATAAATATATCATCCCTCTTGCACGTACAGGTATACTTGAAAACATCCATAAACGTTATTTTATTTAGTGCGTATTCGAGAACTCCTCTCCTTAACACGAGTTTGCATCAGCGAATCATAGTAAGTACCTACTGAGCATAGGTTACTAGTCGGCATTTAGTGATTCTATTCGCCAGCAAATTCGGAGATATTCTCAGTGAGTAAAATATAAACAACGCACAGATCCACCTAACGAAACTATATTACTATTCAGATAATACATACTAACTGTCTAACGCGTAATAATTGGAGTAATTTGAATCACCTGAATGACTGCAACAAGTATCGTTAATATCGCCTATTTTGTCGGGTACCTATATACGCGAAGCGGAGGTACATCTGTTTATCCTAGGGCTTATATACTATAACTAATTATGATAAATATAGTAAAGTTACTAGAGATATTAAGACTAAATAGCACCTAATGTTTAACCTGAAAGTTAAGCGCCTAATTTAATTAATAATATTTTCATATACCAATTTAACGTTAATTATATTTCAAAATATCAATTAAACATTATTTATAATATAAAAATCACTATAAATTAAGGGAATTAAATGATTTAACAAAAAGTCGAATCCCAATCACTGGGCTGAAGTTGTTTAGCCATAAGGGAAGTAGTCCAGCATAGATGAAGGTACACAGGTGAAAATGTATACAAATATTAAGTCCTCTAGAAGGTGGCAGACAGACATCCTGCCGTGGCGTTTTTCGTCGCTTGCTGATATAGTTCCAGCTCAACCCTAAATCTGGTAAAAAGAACTTGGTGAAAGAGAAAAAGACGGCGCTGCACATATTGCAGACATGTCGCTGTGTAGCCTCGTCCTACACAACAACAAAACGGCTACGTAATAAGCACGATGCCGAGCCTTACCAGCTTTCGCTGACCGAAACATGGAGAACATCTTGAGAGACATAAAAACAGACTCCGATTACGTTCGGCGCAACTTGCGGAGAATTCTTCCGACGGATTGGTTAGCCACCTATGCACCTGTGCGATGAGTGCGGTAAACCACCTCAGACCTACCAAATTGCCATCTCCGAAATGCACCACACGTCTGCGCACCAACTGCAAAACCGCGGCCTTCGAATGAAATATCGCTAGGTGCTTTCTTGTCAAAAATACAACGCCGAATAAAGCCTCACTTAGCAACTGCACTACAGCGATACAGTCGCAGAAGGTATATCAAAAATGGATGTTTGATGAATTGACATAGAAGTCAAATCTCAATGAGACAACTGGCGCGCCGATGATTCCGAGTCCCACTGCCAAACCCAACGGTGGCAACCACGAACATCAGCTATAAAACGGGCTTATCATGCAAGCGATCTTCTCGTCGACAACGGCTATTTCGCTACGACCTGATCAGATCACAACAAATGCTGCACAGATAGAAGACATGCTGTATAGATAGACAGGAAAGCAGGAACACTTGACGTGGCACGTTACGAAGGAGACGTATGCATGTGTTTCACGCCCGGACTTGCCCCCAACTGCAACAACGGGCGTGAAAAGAACGTACATGCAGTAGCAATGCATTTTAGCCACATGCGGCCACAACAGGTGGGCACCGTTGAAAATCACGACACCGCACTTCAACGTGCACGCGTGCAAGCATTGTTCGCCGGCCAACCTGCCACTCGATGAAACTCATTGATGTTCTCACAGATGTTCGCTTGGTTCGTCTCGCCTCGCCGGCATAGAGCCGCCGCAGGTGTCAAGATCACAGACAGCGTTGGTCGAGACTGTGAATCAACCATATTACAACAGCTCATTCACGTTCGAGTAGTTCGAGCCGGAAAAAAAGTTAACAGACTTTGTAGATGACGCCTGCCCAACCCTGTGAATGGCGGCCGTAAGTTGCCAAAGAATATGCCATAGAACAGAAGCGGAGCCGCCCATAACAAGCCGCCCATTCAATGCTATGTAAGCACAACAAGTTAACCGTGTCCACTTAGGTAGAACTCGTGCAGCACCGCTGATCACAGAATTACCGAAGGTTAAAGGCAACTGTAATTAGTCGTCCACCGAAGAAGCAACAACACAACAACAACAACCCATGTATCGTTGTATGAAGATACAAATACTACAAGATAAACGGTCATCCGTGCACTGTCCGAGCATGTTCAACATACACTTATGCAAGTTTCACGCATTCGAGACAGGATTGGCAAAAACGTATGTATACAAAGAGAGAAGTGATTCTGATAACAGAAGAACAACCTTCGAGCGCGCCAACACAGCACTCACATAACAACGGCAATAGTATAGGCGACTCGCTATTTACTATGGCTTGAACAGAGGTGCTGCTAAGCAGACACATCAAATAGTGCATTAACCTGATAGCGATACCTGCTACGTAAACTACGGCATAGTATTATGTGATCAAGTCCAATGTGATTCCAAAATGGAAACATGGCGCGAACGGGGCACCCTAACACAGCCCCTACTCGGGTGGCATTTGAGCCTCATCGATAGCCCGTCTAAAACGAGCAAGCCATGAAACATCCGTTGGCCGTTAAATAAAAGCAGATTCTTCAGGACACTTTCAGGATACAGGGCTCAGAGGGCGCCTGTCGCAATATTCAGCAATCAATCAAGCCAACGACCAAATGAGAACAGAAGCTAGCTATCAACAGTAATAGTAGTTATTTATGTAGATATACTACTTAACTAGAATAGTTACCAAAGACAAAACGCACATACGCATTTCGCCCTGTACATACAGCGGCAGTAGAAGCCAAGCTTGCCTGCTTCTGTAGGACTATCAGACTAGTGGATACGTTGGACACGTTGCTAAAAAATGCGTTGAAATAATCTCCTAGATCACGAATCCGCATCATTAGCCGCGTCCCCACAACTAAACTCGGAGGTGTCTAATCAGCGAGAGAAAAACAACAACAATAATCGCATTAGCATTTTTAACAATACATTTAGGTATTCAATTGACTTCAATTCAATTGACCTCAGGAGCCAATCGATAGAAAAACAAATCACCAGTTTTTTGACAATGACCAGTCTTTGTGCCTGTTGGCGCTTAGACTGTCATGCGTATTGAAGCTGGCATCACTATGCCAATGCTGCTTAAAGGCAGTAACTTTTTCAGACTGACTCTCAGCCAACATTTAACGCCCACGGAACCGCTCCTCTCGCATTGCTTCGGATAAGACGGATCCCAATAAATAACAATGTGCAACTGTGGAGACTAAACCCGTGCACCCATGTGTCCTCCTCCGGACGCAAGGCGCATGCGAATGCACCACGGCACCTACCAGGCTCGACACCGCGCTAATGCATCTACTGTTACTTCTACAAATGCGTCGGTTTGATGAACTCGATCGATGCAAAAAATCACTCAGGCCGAAATAGCGGCGTACATAGCTCGTCTACCTACGCACTCAATTCGACTGCATAACACACTGTGTTCGATCATGACTTTACGAAACGTGGCTAAACCGTATCGCCGTTCGCGACGGCAAAAGTTCTAATCGAACACACTACCACTGGCCCGTTGTGTGTGAGGTCTGTGAGATTTCATATGAGAATGCATGATGACCCATGTGCACCATGCCATTCAAAAAAATATATATAGAAAAATGGCGACAGTAACAGAAACTCCGCACATTATCATCGTTTATTCGAATATTAACTAAAATACTGGCTAGCTAAGTAAAAAACAAAAGACAACTAGCCAAGTCTGCGAAACTGTACCGGCTCCGGAGCAAAACCGGCTACAAATTTGGCTACTATAGCCTCGTTACTAGCCTCTTGAATACAGGTTAGGAAAGGAGGGGCTGAAAAAAAGACGCCGACAGGCTCAAGTACTATAACACTCTGTCGGTTCCCAGCGGATATATTGGCAGCTATTGAACGCAGCAAAGTGTCAATCACCGTTTAGGATGCTGTTCACCTGTTGCACCTCGGGTGCCGGATGACGAAAGAGTCCGCACTTCCGAAGGAAATCCATTTTTCGCACGCTAAAAGGGTCTTATAAAGATATCACTTGGCAGCAGATGGTTCTCAGACTGCTTCCGACTGCTTCTGACTCCGATGTCTTGCAGCACTCGTTATCCAGCATGCTTCCAACACGCGTTCGGAACCGTGACAATAACTCGGCACTGTAACACTGATAAACGCGCAATTCTGTCTCCATGGCGTACAGATTGTGCAGTGCGAATTTAAAAAAAAGCGAACACCTTTTCCGAATGCGTCGACATTGATAGTGAGGATCGACGGATCTGACGGCTGAATGTTTTCACCGCCTAAAGTCGAATTGATAATTGGTAGCCGTCATCTTTCAAACGTCTCAAGCGTTGTTTGTTCGCTAGCCTAAACACAGCCCGAATACGTTACCGTCAATGTGGGTATGTGCAGATTTTACTGACAGCTTCCTTTCAACTCAGACAGAAGTGCTGTGAAACGGAAATAGCAATCTCAGTAAGGACTCTGAGTAGAAGCCCCTCCAACCACCGCAGACGTCCTTCATTTGGCGCCATCGTGACGTACGATCATGCGCACTCAAGCAAAACGAAAGCTAGCACTCTACTATAACGTCACTCTGGAGACTGGACTCCTCAAGACTCGAGCACCGAATACGTAGATTATGCTAGAGGAGTCGTAAGCGCTCATTTTTAGCGCATCTAAAACTAGTCCACGTTGTTGTCCACGATACGGACTATCTTGGACTACCATCTATGAACTATGAGCGACGTCACGTGTGACTCTAGCCAGTGATCGGTGCTTGTAGCGTCTCGACCCCCCGCCTCCCGACAGCGCATGACAGACCACAATTAAAAAAAACAAACAAACAAAAAAAGACCTACGACGAAGAAGAGACCAGGTTGTTTGTCCAAAACATCAACTGATGCCACCGCTGTGGAAGACAAACTCCATTCAAATAAATCAAAATAGTCGGCTCGATTCCCAATTCCACAGTCAACTCAGGGAAGACGACCAAGATGCGATGATTCTACTCTACACAACATACACAACACCTATTGTTGCTACATCAGCATTTAGCAGCAGTAGCCCAGCTGCAGTTCTGCATTGTGTCGAGTCGCACAGAACGAATAACTGGGATATAATAATATAATAACCGGGTCGGTAAGGTATGGATGGGCTGATATGATGATGACAAAACGCGCACACGGGGTGAAGTTCGGGCTAGGACCCTAAATACTACTGGCAAGGCACCGGCGTTTTCTGTGCCACGGCTTATCCTATCGAACTAAGCTGCATGGCTGGTTCACGGTCGACACTGGCGCTCTGTTTGATCCCATTGTCATGGCAGCCGCAGCTGTAGCAGCGAGCAGCGGCAACCTCTGCCCAAGCAGCGACAACACAATGCGGCGAGGGACCACCACAGTGTAATAAGTAAACATTTATCGTTGTGAGGCCGTCGTCGTCGGTTCTAATGCCGTTCCGCAAGGTAGCCAAATATTGCTTCAGAGGTACGGTCGATATTAGAAGTTGTTCTACATATGCATCGTTTGGCCGATAAATATATACATATATATATATATATATATATATATATATATATATCGATCACGAGCTCGACATTGAAAACGAATCATTTCGCCTTAGTAGATAGCAATCAAATCGCTTATGTGTCGCAATAAATATATGAGAGTGCCAATTCAGAAACTATATCTAAATGCCATTAACATCATCGCCTCATTATGATGACAATACTCACGATAGAAGAGCACAAGCTTCTAAGTACCTCAATATATATATATATATATATATATATATATATATATATATATCAATACAACTAGCTTCAGGTGCTACAGAATACAAGGGATGATTATTTAGGGGAAGAAGAGAGATAGTGAGAAAAGCTGAAAAAAGAAACGCAGTGAGGTGTAAGGGTCTCTGAAGTATTAATAAATATATAGTAACAAGAAATATTTGGAATGCCATGTATGTACCAATATTGACATTTGTATTTTTTTCTTTCTACCTTGAATAAAACGTTTCAATCATCGAAATGTCAATGTGGTCTCCAGCGCGGGATTTTGGAAGACGTTAGAAGGAATACTCCGAGAAGTGATAAAATTTGCATTGAGTTGTCGTTTTAATTGCACTAGAGAGTTTCTTGAGGGAGAAGGAGGATGTCAAAATATCTACAAATGGCAGTACAAAATAAGTTAAGGTTAAGTAGCAAAATTAAGAATGAGGCAAATTAAAGATGGTTTAAATAGACTCAGGGGGAGCTGAAATATAGACCTGTCAGAGGCCTTAACTTTAGTACCAAATGCAAGAGAAAAGGCCAGATCGATATTTTTAAGAAGAGGTTGCCCCAATGGAAGGCAATTACTCAGTAGGTATTGAAAGAGAGTACACTAGTGATATGGATGCTTACGTAACATGTGTACTGCCGCTCTAAGCAGATTTTGTGCGCGAAATTATATGAAACTGCTGACTTGTGTATTTAGGTATACTTGTCAAGCGATGAATAATAAATCAATGAAATGTATACATATGCGATACTTACTGTTACTTGGGTGCATGACTTCTGTTCGGATGATGATGATGCGGAGCCGGCGGTAACAGAATCGCCGAAGGGAATGAGGCCGATGAGGCGGCTGGTGACGACGACGACGACGATCGTAAGGGTGGCGGAGTATGAGACGAAGGCAGGGGCGAAGGAGGTGAAGGCGTACTGTCGAAGCTGATCAGCGTTCCCGTGGCTACAGCTCCGGTCCCGATGAGCGTAGACGACGCACCCCGCGGGGGTAACGGTGCTTGCTTTTTGCCGTTGCCGCGCGGAGGTTGCGACAGAGCCTGATTCGTGTAGGCGCTGCAGGCCTGCAGGCCTGACGAGCCAGCGCGGCCACCAACAGACGAAGCCGATCCCGCCAATGAGGCCTCCCGACGGTGAGGAACTCGCCGTTGGCATTCGAGGTCGAGCACTTGCTGCCCGCGCCCCCGGAGCCTGACGATTTGCCTTTGGCGGCGACGATGACGATAACGACGACGACGACGACGACGACACAAAATAGCATCATAGAAGTTAGAACGAAAAAAAACGTCTAACGCCTCTCATATTCGCATCTCATACAACGACAAATGTGTTGTTGTGATGACATGATGGGTGTGTGTGTACATCGTGTACGATACATTTTACGAGTTCACAAAGAGCATGGACATACGCAAATATACGTAGGTATGCACCACAGAAATGCCCAGAATACATACGCAATATACATATGTATATATATATATATGTATATATATATATATATATATATATATATATATATATATATATATATATATATACAATGCTAAATAAACGATCGTCGCCTATGAGTCGATATCGCGCGCAATTAACGCGTAGCGTCACGCTAGGCTAATTGCCAGCAAAAGTTCCTACGAGTGTCACCAGCAAATAAATAAGAGGCTCCTGAGATACACTAGTTATTAGGTTGGACAGAAAGTACCGGACATCTGTAGATCTGTTTTTGAAAGGCCTGTCATGTTTCTGAGAAGCGCAAAATAGTGTAGAATCTTCGAGAGCTTTGTACAGTGATCTGAGCGTCCATGAGTTTCCGCCCTGGTGGCCAAACAATAGACACGGGTATCTACTGCGAGCATTTGCCGCCCTCCAATGAGAGAGAGACGCACTCTTTTAAATGAAGAAAGGGCACTCTTTCACCAAGACAACACGAGACCGTACGTGAATTTCACCAGCCTCCGCAAGATTAACAAATTTTGCCGCATCTGCTGTACTCACAGAGGACAGCGCACCATCGGGCTATCATTTATTCAGATGTCCGCAGAACTATCTACAAGGAAAGAGATGCATGGTGAGGAAATCAGAATTATTTGGCATGGGTATCGATAATCTGGTTTAGAGATAGAGGATAGGGGAGAGTTGTGGCTAACAACAGAGAGTACTTTTTAAATGACTAGGATCGGTTAACTCGTTTTATTTTTTAGATTGATTTTTAAGTTAAAAAAATAGTTTCTGTCCAACCTAACATGTTATCTAGATCTCTAACAGCTGTCAACATAATTAGAGAAAAGAGAAGGATATATTTTTCTATAACAATTTCAGACTAAATAGCAGCAGAAGGTCTGGCCATTCGTTCGCTACAAGGAAACGCTATGTGCGGCAAATCGTGGGGAGAAATCCGAGCCAAGAATGCAATTCGTACCTAAAGGAGTATTGGGCAAAAATAGCAGAATGGCACAACCTGTAGCAATAGAATTTCTCAATTCATAGTGCTTAGAGATTTGGCGGAAAGACTACTCATGATAAACTACGATTTCGATACAAGCATGAACAGACAAACCGACGTTTGAATACTGGTCCTTTAGAGTGGTTCGTCCCCCTTGATTTGTGGCAGATGAGGAGAAATGTCGTTGGTAGATTCGTCGAAAGTCAACTATGATCGCAGAAGTCATAAAGTAGGCCGAGTAGAACACTACGTTGCCTAAATTTCACAGTTGCCACTATTAAGCTCTTTGAAACTTCAGCTCATACGAAACACATGTATGTGGGTGGGGGGCATTGAATAATATAACGGAGAACTACAAAACGTACTCCGAAAACTTCACAACAAAAACGTGTACATAGCATGTGCCGACGAAAGCTGCTTAAGCGACATTTCTCGCTTAAGCATGGTATAACGCAACTGACCACTACTCCCATAAACAAATGAACACATACAAACACATGTGGCTCTTACAAATGGCTCCTAATACGCGCGCTTGAATAAACAAGGTCAAGTATAGAGTCTTTTCGCCATTAGCCCTCCGTTTCCTTTCCGGCTATTATTTATAAAAAAAACGTCCTACAGTCTTTATCAAGAGAGGCACTCAAGGTATCAATAGGCTTGCAACGGTGAAGTGAAAGTATTCATAAGTGCTGCGCATTCATCTGTATCACAACCACACCAGTAACATACGTCGTCGCTTTGTTCGGGATAGATAACATATGCCCCGGTACGGATAGGTTTCTGCTAGTTTCTCCCCACAGGTATAGCTCACCGCCTTTATTCAAGTTAAGTCGAGAACAGCGATAACATGGTCTACGTGTCTCCCACTCAAACCGGTTTTTGAAACGGACCGAGGCCCTATCGAGTTTAGACAGATATTTGACGCTAGTCGAGTAATCCACCATGTTTCATAAACAGCGTTTTTAGGGTGCACTTATTGGCCACTCAGCAAAAAGTAATTCCTATCCGATTTTACCCATTCTGCACTAATATCTCGACACGTGCACGTGTCATGGCTCTCACTAACGGCTCGCGTAAAAAAACCTTGACTTGTCCTGAGCATATTCTTCTGAAAAAAATTCTTTCGGTGCTGGCTCTCAGCCAAGATTTAACGTCTATGGAACTGCCCTGCGCATTGCTTCACAGACGGACCCCCATAAACACAAATGTGCAACGGTGGGGCTCGAACCCACCGCGCAACTATGTGTCTCCTCCGGTTGCGAAGGCGCAGACTTAATCCACCACGCTACCGGGCTCAACTGTCATGAGCGTATCCTATTGTAGAATAGATACGCATATGACAGTCTCACAGGCGAATATTTTTTAGAAATATCCGCCTGTGAGACACGCGCAAAAGTCGAGAAAGTTTAGCAATAATCACCAAGAATCTTACAGATGGTTTTAAAACAACACAAAAACTATGATTGCAAAGAAGGATGCACAAACACCTAATGTAGAATACATAATTCACCTGAGGGCGCAAAATCACTATTTAACTTCAAGACATTAAAAGAAGTACGAAAAATGCTACTAACTAACTAACGGTGTTCGCTGTAACGATCTATTCCTGGAACACGCCCAACGTTCGGGGCAGTGGCGTAGGCGCATTCGACATGGCGCCATATACGCTGCGTTATACAAAAAACATTTGTACGGAAAGGCCTCCTCCACGAACTACATGTTTGTTGCAGCAAGAGAAATACCTAGCTCAGCCACACCATGATAGTGCTATGCGATGAGGTCTAAAACATTTCTGCGTCAATTTTCAACAAAGCCGCAATCTATAGTCGTCCTTTCATTCTAATAGCGGGTAAATAAATCCCACTGTTAGACTCAAGTTCAAGTTAACAACTTGTATAAAGTTTCCTGTTCTCTACCTGGCCTCAAGTCGCAACACCTTTAGTGATCATAACAAACCTCTCAAACCACTATCGGGCAAACATAGCATGATCTGAAAATGTCAAAAGTTGTGTCTCCATTCGCATCAACCTAGTTGCTGCCATCGACTGACTGTATTCTACCAGTAAGACTAAAACTGTATGCAATTATTTAAAAACCATATATATATATATATATATATATATATATATTTTTCGCTCATTTCGACTGCTCGAGTTCAACACTGTCACTTATAGGAAGTCAACGAATCCGCGTACAGACACCCCCCCACCTTTCTCGCTGACTGATTACCTAACTATATGCAAAAAGAAGAACCAACACAACGAGATTAAAGGCAATGAAAGAATGACCGATAGAGACTAGTATCATTGGCCTGCCTTGGTTACTTACCAAATATTTTGACTCTCCTCAAAGCCTTAGCTGTGTTGATATGCAATGACTTCGAATGAAATGCACTCCCACTACCCTTCGAAGGTATCTGCTTGTGATCGCTGGGAGCAGCACATCCTTTCGACAGAGATGAAGTCCGTGTCGGAACATAGTCCATTCGCGGCGGTGCTGCAAACAACCAGTGACGAACAACACATAACGATGTTGATAAGAATCAAATAAACACAATACAATGATAAATCGCCGCCTATACTCAAATTCAACAGCAATGCATTTTTTTAGAGTGCCTACTTTCCAGCCGGACGATGACGTTAGAGTTTTTAAACCGAATCCTGCAAGCCAATTCATGTCGATCAATTCATGATGATTCATAGTTCATAGTGATCTATGAACATGAGGTGGGCGGGCGGTGGGAGAAAATTAGCCCCACTGCAAATGTTGCTGATTTCGTCAAAATTTGCTCATCTGTTGCTAATCTGTTGCTGCTGTTTTGTCGATATAGATGTAGTTCATTTTGATACTATTGTTAATATTGCCGTAGTTGATCCCTAATTAGCACTGGCACAGGTGAATATCATCGTGCTAAGCTGCTGATAATATTTCCCCCTGACCCGGCTCGGCGACCAACAAAACAAGTGAACATCGAAAATTATGAGAAAAGAGAGCCTCCGACTAAACAAGTGCGGCTCTCGAAGGTTAATCGTAATGTTTGAACCGATGTCAAGGGCGATGACGCAAGATGACGGCCTAAGGCCTCCATCCAACGGTGGGGCACCGCAACACACTGTGTTAAATAACTGCAGGTAGAAACTAAGAGTCACATAGCCCAAGCCTATGTTTGGTTTTTGGCCACTCGTCAGTAAGCTTCGTAGTAACTTGTTCGCAACTGAGAAGCTATACTTTCCCTCACGAACTCGCCTCGTTCACATTGTATATATATATTGTTTATTTCGCAATAACATTGCATTTCAAAGATGGTACATAATTACAATACTATTCATTCATTTTATACAATTTAAACACTTCAGCGACCGTCCCACCGGGCGAAAAAGTGCAAAGACCGCCGGTGCTTCTGGCAGCTCGCTGCGTGGTATTTAGCGCATATCTGCGAGCAGAACCGGCAACGACATTGCATCGTTTGCATTGTTTAGCCTTGCAACTTGCCTGCTGGTCACTCAGCTCAGACTGATTACTCAGCTGAAAATCAAGCCCAGCAGAGCCCAGGTAGGAACTCAGTAGATGATTCGCATTTAACCTACGGTTCTAAAAAAATAGTTGGCGACATCAATAGCAGCAGTGGCAATAACCGTTTGATTTGAGCAATTTAAACCTTGATTTGCTTATTGTCTTATCATTTATACCTGACTGTGTCCACAGATGCAAGCTATATTCGTTCATAACTGCTTATAACTGAAATGCATAAAATTGTGAAGTAATCTCGATGGGACAGCATTGCGTCCCCCCCCCCCCCCGACAAAGGGCGAAGAGGACGACGGGACTTGAGCGGGTTTGTGAATACCACACAACAGTGACCTTAACGACGACGCCCGATGTTCATCACGCATCGTGCATTTTACCAGTTAATATCTATAAAAAGGAAAAAATATCACTGAAATGAAACAGAACCAGACGACCAGTAATAGGACGAGTGGGAAAAACTAACAAATGCAGAAATCGATCGAGGTCTTACGTGGTCTTGGTGGAGCCTTCTTTGTGGGTGTCTCGACCAGCTTTGGTCGAATGACAGTCGGAATCTTCCCAACGGTATCGGCCCGGTTGTTGCTGTTGTTGTTGTTGCTATCTCCATTATGTTTGCTGCTGCTGTTGTTGTTGTTGGCATTGATCTTCTGATTGTTGTTGATATGAATGCTGTTGTTGTTATTGTTGTTGGAGCCGTCATTGTTCTTCTGCAGCAGCCTCGGTTGATGAAGATGATTTCGTTGACGATAGTTCCCTGTATGACTCGGTACTGGTGGCGGCGGCGCTGCGCGACTTGGTTTGCAGCCTGCGGACATCTGCAATGAGCACAACCAATCAATCACGGGTTATTTAGCAAATTTGTACAGTATGAAACGTTCAATAGGCAGGTGTAGGCTAATGGATGCGCTGAATTTCGCTTCACTTCACTATAGATTGCTGCTGCTGCTTCAGTTACCGTTCCAAATTTCACCGCGCCGCAATCTAATCCCAGTAAACAGCTAATAGTATTACCATATAATAATCCTCACGAGAAACCCATACACGGGCATTAATTAGCCTTGCGGAATAACTAAGTCAGGTTTATCACATACGTATGTTATCAATAAAACGCACTTAAAAGCACCGCGCTATCTATGAGTATATTACTGGTTCAGACAAGACTGGTTGCCCGCTAGTAGACGCCTGGCCGTTAAAGTCACGTCGTTGAGCAGTAACGCTGCCCTGGTGCAGGCAGAAGCCCTTGTCGGGGACTTGCAGGTGGAGAAAAAGGCGAACACAGTGGGACAACGGTCCGAGCTGCAGTAAGGAAATAGAGAGAGAGCATCGGGACACACACTGGGATCCCCTATCCCAGACATAAAACACAAAGATAAAGTGGCTAGCGAACTATTGACTCACGCAGATACTCACAAAACACAGGGGCCTTCAGAACTTGCTCCTGCGAATTAGGAAAGCGCCCTCGGCAAACTGTGACAGGAAGGACGTCGTGTTCCCTGCCAGAAAGGACGTCGTGTCGTGCCAACGCGACGTCCTTCCTGACACATCGTTCGGAATTGCGTTACAAGGCTGGAGACTTGTACCGCTATTACAAACGATGTGCTTTGTGTTTAGCCAGCGGCTTCTCAGGCCAAATACACCACCAAGTGTCCACCGCGCGCGGCATATATTTAACCGATCGCTGCATGGTCGCGCGCACATATTTCCATTCGTCAGGAAGAAGAGAACACACAGAGTAACAATAACAACGGTATCCACTTCACCACTATCACGATAGCAACAACAGAAACAGCAACCGCAAGGACGACAACAACATCAAGAATAATACTACTAGTAAAAATAATAATAATAATAATAATAATAATAATAATAATAATAATAATAATAATAATAATAAGACCTGACGGTGTAACAATCCCTCTATGGGCTAACGGCAGATGCTTGGTATGGGATGCTACAGTGTCCTGTACAGTGGCTCCCTCGTATATACGCCACAGTTCACTAGAAGCGGAACGGGTTGCCAAGCGCGCAGATAATGGGAAAAACGCAAGTACCAAGAACTGGAGTCAAGTTATATCGTAGTGCCAATATCTATGGAAACAATGGGTCCGGTAAGCAAGGGAACCAAGAGATTCATCAGTGAGCTGGACCAACGGATTACAGATCTCACAGGGAATCGGCGCGAAGGCGAGTTTCTACGGCAACTGTTGTCGCTTGCAGTGTGCCGAGGAAACGCCGGCTGTATTGTCGGTCCATGGAATAATATTTAGGAGCTAGGAGAAGACAAGGAGTACACGTTCATACCTCACAATTGTAACATTTAAACAATATATAATAATAATAATAATAATAATAATAATAATAATAATAATAATAATAATAATAATAATAATAATAATAATAATAATAATAATAATAATAATAATAATGGTGAATTCCAGTGCCCTACACCCACTGAGTTGCCCGAAGAGCGCCGGTAGATCGTCCAGACATGCTGAACTAAACGGTGTGATCATAAAGTCCCTTATGAAAGCTGGTATACCATCTACAATTGAACCGAGAGGTTTAGTGTTCGCTGGCGAAGAAAGACCTGATGGGGTGACCATTGCATTATGGTCACATGGAATGTCCCTAGCTTGGGATGCAACGGTTTCGTGCACAACCGCGGCTTCCTATTTACACCACAGCTCTATTGAGCCGGGGTGGGTAGCACAGCACGCAGACGCCAGAAAACGGTTTAAATAAGCTGGACTGGAAACAAGATATATTTTTGTGCCTATCGCCATGGAGACACTAGGACCAATCAGCAAGGGAACCGAAGCATTTCTCAAAGATTTGAGCAAGCGAATTCAAGAGGTCACGAACGACCGAAGAGAGGGTCAATTCTTGAGGCAAGCGTTGTCCTTGGCCGTTTGCAGAGGAAACGCGGCATCTATTTTAGGCGCCATGGAGTGAACTAATTATTTAAAAAACTTTGCAATAATACGTTCAGACCTCTCAACTGTAATATCGTTTAATAAATAATAATAATAATCTGCGGCCTGAAGGGGTCACCATCCCGCTATGGTCACACGGAAAAAGCCTTGTATGGGATGTTACGGTTTCATGCACGGCGGCCTTGTCATATTTATGTCACAGCGCAGTCGAATCTGGATGGGTAGCAGAGCGCGCGGATTCTGAAAAACGAAAGAAGTACCTCGAGCTATCAAGAAGCTACCACTTTGTGCCCATTACATAGGAGACACTTGGCCCCATCAGCACAGGCACAGCAAAAATCCTGAAAGATATCGGAAAACGCATAGAAGACGTTACGGGTGATCGACGCGAGGCCATGTTTCTGAGACAGATGATGTCTTTAGCCGTTTGTAGAGGGAACGTGGCTTCAATCATAGGCGCAATGAACTGACAAGGGAACAAAACAGGCCTGGCTTAAACGTTCATACCTCACAATTGTTATAACTGAATAATAATAATAATAATAATAATAATAATAATAATAATAATAATAATAATAATAATAATAATAATAATAATAATAATAATAATAATAATAATAATGGTCGGTACCCCCTTCAATGGTCGGTACTGGCGCAGCCCGCCCTGGGCATGCGGTTGCCTTAGCGGAAACAGCCAAGTGCAGGAAGTACTCAAGCCTGGACTATCCCCACTTGTTCTCACCTCTAGCTTTTGAGACGTTGGGGGGACCAGGGTTGCTTACCAAAAAATTACTCAGAGACGTCGGGAGAAGATTGTTGGTTGCTACAGGAGACAAAAGAGCGGGGGAGTACTTACTGCAGCGCTTGTCGTTAGACGTTCAGAGGGGGAACGCTGCGTCGGTGAGAGGAACTTTGGCCAGGTGGACCAGCCCCATCTTGGACCTAGAGGCTTGAGTCGTCAGTTTTCAGTGCGTTATGTGACACATTGTGATAACAGACAACATGGACAAATACATTTGCCGGCGGGCTATGTCGGTCCAATATAATAATAATAATAATAATAATAATAATAATAATAATAATAATAATAATAATAATAATAATAATAATAATAATAATAATAAGAAGAAGAAGAAGAAGAAGAAGAAGAAGAAGAAGAAGAAGAAGAAGAAGAAAACCGTGGAAGAAGGAGAGTCTTCTTAATTAGCTAAGAAATGCATGTTTGTACCTATCGCAGTAAAGACGTTGGGACCCATCAGTAGGGAACGAAAAACTCATGAATGAAAAAGCTCAAGTAAAGACCGTCTCGGTGTTTGACATGATATATGCCTAGTCGCCATTTACGCCTACGCTGCCTGCCTGAATTAGCAATTTGGTTCAGTGGCAAAATCTCGCGTTAGGAAAATCAAAGACGAAAATTAAGGGTGCAGCCAACATGGCTCAAGGGTCTGCCGGCCATTCATCCAATCCTCGTCCGATGACCAAAAGCGACTTGGGCCTCAAAGGCCTACCCTTGCTTCAGCTTAGGCACGATACTACATTTTAACCGTTTTGCATGATTTCTGCTCTCAGGATGAACGCTTCAATCAATTTCCGAGCCCTACTCTGTGGTTCTATGAAGTACGCGGTGAAATGGCAGATTCTGATGACTCAAAACTGCAGTGTTGCCATAATCGTCTTGCAAGACAAGACGTACCGAACTCAAAAGCAGAACCAAGAGAGTCCTCAGAGAAGTGGTGTCAACAGCTGATCTGAACAGAAAATCTGGTATCTGATAAGATAGCTGATGAAAATCTGATCAGATACGCGCAGATGTGCGCTAAATGGCACGCAGCAAGCTGCAGGGTACATCGACAGTCTCTGCACTTTTTCACCCCCGTGAGACGGTCGCTAAGGTGTTCAAATTGTATCTAATGACAACATTAAATATATAATAATATGCCATAAGACTTACTGCAAAATAAACTTATTCGCCACAAAGTAATGAGTTAGTCTGAGACGTATACAGATGTGTACATGTGCATAACAGGTTAAGTATGAGTGGGTGGGTGGTTGAACTCGCTAGCATAAGTTAGCGGGCTAAGTACCATGAAATACAATGGCAAAACGTTACTACTTCGGTTTATTTAGGTCAGACGCTGCATTTAGCTGTGTGTGTCGGGCGACCACACGATATATACGATACTAACCAAAACAAAAGACAAGTCAGGTTTGTTTAGATATCCGGCCATTTGGTCTCTAGTGCCAGTGACAGCATCATATATATATATATATATATTTTTTTTTTTTTTTTTTGGTTTTGTTTTATATATAGAAAATATTGCGATGATTTATTAATTATTTACAATACATTTGCACACTCGGCAGTGCTCGCCTCTATATATATACAGGTTCTACTAAATCTAGGCTGGCTCTATCTACTAACGTCGTCTGGTCATGCATTTGGAAAAACAAGTCCTTTCCCTTATATAGGTCGCTACACCTACTGTCAGCAGCAGCGGTGAAGCTATAACGGATACTCTTATTGTCACATGTGCGGCGATGTTGAAACAACAAGCTACACATGCATACATATACACCTACATAGCAGGAAAGCACATCAACTCGATAATATCTCGCTGCGTCAAGCCACCAGGTAACTCCGGTGAAAATTGGCCGCCCACAACGATGGTCATAGCCGATGACGAACCAGCCAACGTATTTACGAGCTACCACAATGACAGCACGGCATCTCTCTCAGTAATGTAAACAAAAAAAAAGAAGAATAATCGAGCATATAATCATAGCTTACACAACATCATGGAACAAGGGCCTATCGGTAATAGCAGCAGCAGCAGTAGTAATAACAACAACAACAACACGCCAAAACAATATAAACATTTGACCAGCAACAGCACTCCTAATGACAACATCAACAACAACAACAAGCAATATGATAAATATAATAGAGCGTAAAGTCGCAGCGTGACCACCTGCGATGAGTCTTGATGAGATGAGTTGCCACGGGATTGCCTCTAACATGCGTACTGTGTGGAAATCGTGCAGTTGATTAATTACCTTGCTTGGAAGCCTCGTGGTTGTTTTCGAGTAGAGCTGGTAATTGAAAATCGACATTTTGACCCAGTACGACGGCCGATTTTACACAACAATGAATCAATCAGTCAGTCAGTCAATCAGTGAACCAGTAAGTTGGGCAAGGCTGGATGGAGCCTTGTAGCGTAACATTCCGAACGATGTGCTTTGTGTTTAGCCAGCGGCTTCTCCGGCCAACTACACCACCAAGAGTCCACCGGGTGCTGCATATACCCAACTGATCGATCGCTGCGTGGTCGCGCGCACATATTTCCATTCGTCAGGAGGAAGAGAACACACAGAGTAACAATAACAGAGGTATCCAGTTCACCACGATAGCACGGTAGCAACAACCGCAAAAGCAACAGCAACCACAACGACGACGCCAACAACAACAACAACAACAACAACAACATCAAGAATGATAATATTAGTAAAAATACTATTAATAGTAATAATAACATGCTAAGGAAACCGTGAAAGAGAGCGAGTGTTCTGAATTAACTAACAGATACATTTTGGTACTTATCGCAGTCGAGACGCAGTTGGGACCCATCAGTATGGGGAACGAAGGAAAAATACTCCACTAGACACACCAAGACTTGTTTCTTGACGACAGCGATTGATGAACTGAACGACATTGCGGGATTATCGACAGGGCATCGAGAAGGCGAGGCACCATTTTTGAAGCAGATGCTATCTGGCTATTGGCTGTCGTCCACCGTCGTTGGTGTCATGGACTGAGCTAGTGAACAATGAAGGTCAAGGTCGAGCAGACATTCCTTTTTAATCGTACTAACAAAACAAAAATTATTAAAAATAATCATCATAATCATTTTTAAAAAAAGACGCCAACGCCATTCTACTGCTGCTCTTGCTGCTGCAGCTGGTAACCACCGTAGTCACAACAACGACGATGACGACGACGTCTAGCATCAATAACGACATCAACAACAACAACAACGAACACAGCCATAAAGGCGGCGTCACTAACAACTGCACAACGCGCGTTATGTTGCAGTTGTTATACACAATCTGAATAAGTCGTGCATCGGTCACTGCTGCGGTCAAAGTCGTCAAAGATGTCGTAAAAGTAGACGGCTAGGAGACACAAGACTAGGAGACGTGTAAACAGAACTCATAGACGAAGTCCTCAGCGAAGTTCGAATAGCGACCACTTCCATATCTTCCTCTCTCTCTGTCTCTCCCACCCAGCCTACACAACATCGCTTCATGATCACATTAGCGCTTTCACTCTTCTGTTAACACCAGCTTCACATCACCAGGGCGCCGCTGCTTCTGGTGCTGCACAATTGAAATGATGACTTTCGCTCCCGTCGCAGACGCCGTCACTTAGCTGCCGTAAAACTCGTAGCATTCGCGACGTCGACGCGAGCCTCAGCGACAACATAGTGACACTGTGTTTTCTATGTCTAACTACCTCAGCACTAACTACCTCAGCACGCGAGTGAAGAACGAAGGGCCGATGAGTCGAAATACACTCACGACGATGTTGCACGAACGACCCGTCAGTAAATGACGAGAAAGAACAGCAAAGGTCAGAAAGAACCTTCGAAATTTGTTTGGCAGGCCAAATTGAGACTCTCCAAATTCCGGACGGACCGCCGGAAGGCCAGACAAGACTTTGATTAAGACCCTTGATTATTGGCCTGGATGGCCCGAGCTGTAAACAGTGAGGCAGTGTAAGTCACGTTGAATGTGACTACGTTCTACGTACTACTCATACTCGCTCGTTCACCGGACACACGAGAATTCTCAATCGTTCCTCTATTCAGAACGGGTGGAGAACTACATACCCACTCAAAACCATTTTTATTTACCGTGAACTGAAGCATTGCAAAATGCAGTTCCGTTGAATAAACCACGTTTGAAACTTGAACTTGAACTTGAAAACTCTGCAAGCAACCTAAGCCAAGCCAAGCCGACGCCAATCCGAAGAAGACTCGTCCGAACGCGCACACACAATCCTTTGGTGCCCGCCCAGAGCCCAGTTCACAAGCAAGCCTGCAGGCCTGCCGAAGAGCACAAACAGCCATACACCTAAAATGCTGATACAGCGTCGTCTCACCATCAGGTGCCGTAGCGACTGGAGGTCAGTCTTACTCGTGCTACCGAGAACATCGTGCGCGTCAAAGCGAATAAAAACGCCGTTTTTCCACATGACCGTACGAACGGCCGTCCCGACGTCCACACGGCGCCTTCCCGGGACAGCAATGATCTTAAACCACTACTACTACTACTAAATTAAAGTTTTCTGGCTGACCCTCAGCCAAGATTTAACGTTCACGGAACTGTTTTCCACATTGCTTCATAGACGGACCCCCATAACGATACAAATGTGCAACGGTGGGGCTCGAACCCGCGCACCTATGTGTCTCCTCCGGTCGCGAGGCGCAGGCGGAATGCACCGCGCCACCGGGCTTGACAACGATCTTAAACTACTTCTATTATTACTACTAGTAAAGTTTTCGGGCTGACCCTCAGCCAAGATTGAACGTCCACGGGACTGTTTTTCACATTGCTTCATAGACGGACCCCCATAGATACAAATGTGGGGCAACGGTGGGGCTCGAACCCGCGCACCTATCTAGTGTCTCCTCCGGTTGCGAGGCGCAGACTTTAGCCACCACGCCACCGGGCTCGACACTTCTATTACTACTACTACTACTACTACTACTACTACTACTATTCCTTCGCTCCGTCCCATGGTTTAAGCTAGTGTGCTCATGCGGTTCGCGGTCGGATACGGCGGGAATGGGAACATCACGGTTTTTCAGAGGGTTCCACCTGTCGCCACACTGCGGAAACCTTCACTTGCAGATGAGTTTCCTGATGCACTGGTGTCGTTGGTGTGTCTGTGCGTACCGCATTTTCGAGTTGGTCCTCTCTATACAGCACGAAACAATTGGAAATACAAAATACAAAAAGTAGGCTGTGTGAATATGCGGATCTCGCCATGTAAGTGTAGGTAGGTATTTACGTAAAGACAGATAGACAGGCGCACAGATCGATGAAACCGTCGTTATGCTGCCTGCCAAAGCAGCAAATGAATCCGACGATCGTGGCAAACACCACCGGACGGCACTTGCTATTACAGATGCTGCTGTTGTTGATGCTACTGCTGCTGATGTTGCTGCTGCCGCTGTTGTTGTTGTTGTTGCTGCTGCTGTTGCCGTTGTTGCTGCTGTTGTTGTTGTTGTTGGAGACGCCCCACAAACGCCGATAGACAGCGACGTCATCCAGTACGTACAGATATGGCTAGACACTAGAACGAGACGTCGACAATGACAACGACAATGATGGTGAGGATGGGGTGGTGACTGACGAACTAGCCAACTACAACTGTACTACGGACTGGGAGTGAGGACAGCCTGCAAGGGCAACGATTGCCACGACGATGGGGACGGTTGCGGCTGCGCTAACAAAGACGCCAGAATTACCAGCAACAACAACAACAACAGCAACAGCAACCACAACAACAACAACAACAACAACAGCAACCACAACAAAAACAACAGCAACCACAACAGCAATAGCAATAACCGCAACCACAACAACAACAACTTAACAGCAGGAGCAGCAGCGGCAACGCGGCAGTAACAGAACAACTACAGAATCACATCGGCTCAATCCGCTGTGGCTCGACGGTGGCGTCGACAGCCATCGTTCACGCTGAGAGATTGGCGGACAGGCGAACGAGCCAGCGAGCGGGCGGATAGATGGATGTAGTAAGAAGCGAGGGACAAGCGACCGATTGACTCCACTGGACGACATCACACCAAGCCAAGCAAAGCCCCCTCCTTTACGCGCTGCCGGCAGGCATGATTCCGCCACAGCCACGGTAGTTGTCGTCGTCATCGCCGTCGTCGTCATAACACCAGCGCCGTGATTACGTATGAACGAACGTAACGCCAGTTCAACAACGACAAGAGCAACAGCAACATCCGCAACAACAACAACATCAACTGCAACAACACCGCCAATAAAACAACAACAACAACGGAAGCAACAATAACAACAGCAATAGACCAGCTAACCCGACAGTCGATTGTCCTCACCTTAGCATGGACATGCTCGTAAATTTACTCTGCATTATCAGCAGTACAGGCAACAACAACAACAACAACAACAACAACAACAACAACAACAGCAACAACAACAACAACAACAACAACAACAGCAACAACAACAACAACAACAACAACAACAACAACAACAACAACAACAACAACAACAACAACAACAACAACAACAACAACAACAACAACAACAACAACAACAACAACAACAACAACAACAACAACAACAACAACAACCAGATCACCAGGCAGTCGATGCTCGTCACTTTAGCAGGAACATGATCGTAAATGTACTCGGCATTATCAGCAGCAGCAGCAGCAACAACAGCAATCACAACAATAGCAATGCGAACATCTACAACAATAACATGTCTTCTTGTCTCTCACACCTCATCCTCCGCGTCACTGTTAATGATGGTGATGAGAGAGGCAAAAGCCGCTAAGATGTTAGCTAAACTTAACTCTAAGGGGAATGGCAGTAATAGTAACAAAACCGTAAATTTTTTTCAATCTGATTCTCATCTTTCAATCTCAACCACCTTCGATTTCGAGCAGTTTAACTTCTAAGGAACAACAGCAGGGAGATAGTTCAACAGGAACCAGCCAGGCCCGTCAGAGACTTAACTACACTAGGGGAGCATAGGGGAGTTTAACTACGACCACTAACCGCTTACGGCACTCAACAGCAACCAACAAAAAACTAAGAGTTTTCTCCTCCACTTGGTCGGGGGGTTGTCCAGAACGACCATTACAAAGCGATCAAATTTAATGAATGAACGAATGATTATGAACTTAAGGGGGAGACAAATAACAAAACCTAACTACCAGCTAGCTCACTTGAATCTTCTGCGTCTGCCTCTTCCTCAGCGTCTGCTGCCTGATTAAACTCATTAGGTATCTAACCCATCATTCTGATTATCAATGTTTTATTGCTGAGGTTGTTGTTGTTCTTGTGGTTGCTGCTGTGCTAGGGATGTTGTTGTTGTCGTTGTTGTTGTCCTTGCGGTTGTAAACACCGCGGTTGTTTTGGCTGTTATCGAACACTTCTGGTAGCGCCCGCAAGACGGACGCCGCTTGGAAGGTCAGCTGGCGCACCTTTCACAAGTCGCTCTCGACCACTGCTGTTCCGATAATACTAAATTTATCTATATAACTGTGTCGTAAGATGTTAGCCTGAACGTGTTGTCGCCTAGCGGACGGGGACAGCCAAAAACGCCCTATATATACATAAATATATATATACAATCCTTCGGCTGTCGCTACAGAGCGGCTTGACGCTGGTGGATCTCGTTAGGGAAATCCGCATGGGCCATGTTGCATGGATCACCAGCTATGAGTCCATCGAGTAGTGGACTCACATTACTACTGGTGTTGCTGCCGTTCTTACTACCGACCACTGACGTGATGGCGCCCCTGCTGCAGCCGTGTGACCAGACCCCGCAAACAATACGAGATTATTCGACATAGTTCCGCAGCGTGGAGTCGGAGGCGGCAGAGCAGTAAAACGCCAGTGTCTGTTTCGTTGACCTTCCTGCTGGCAGCACCTGTCTTGTCTGGAGCAGAACGAACAACGGGACAAGTAGCTTTGGAACGAGCAAACCTCCTACCAGAACGTACCAGCTTCCAGAGACACCATAACTACAGCAGTCATGTTAACGCTGTGATAACAATAACAACAACACACGTAACCCGCATGGCCGCGACGATCTGCGTTACAACAGAACCACTATAGTAGCAATAATAATAATAATAATAATAATAATAATTATTATTATTATTATTATTATTATTAGTTCAATCATACAACCACAACAGTAATCACATCGCTAGTGTGCATCTAAGTACACACTCCTACAGCAATTACGAACGCACTTGGCGCGACGAGGGGATTGTCTGCTATGAAAACACCGTTGCCGTCGTGAGGCAGCCGAATTTCTATTTCGCAATGGAATCGCCAACTCCTATAACATACAAGAACGTATGGGCAAACCTGCGGCGCGTAACCTTGGCCGAAAAACAACCAATCCATACCGAGACGACGACGAAAAGCTAAACTAGCCATATATATATATATATATATATATATATACCAACAGCGTTCGACAATCGACAGCAAACGTCGGGGTCGCTATATTTAGAGCATACAGCACAAATAGCATACGCTCCTAAAAAGGAACATATTGTTGTTAACTCGGGCGACTGACGTCACAACGGGCAAAGTCTAAACCTCATGACAGGCAGTGAGAGACAGGAGTGTCTCGATTTCTTGCCTCGTCGAGCGACTCGTCATCAGTTGCGGCGTCGCTATTGTCGCCGCAACCGACGTCACGTTTTTTTTGTTTACATACACCACGGGGGCCAAAATCGTCAAGAACGGCACGCCGAGTTAAAGAACACACGAATAGTAGTGAAAACCATAATAATTATACTGGTGGTATTAAACAATAATAGCAATAGCATAGGCTATTAATCAATACCCGTTGATCAAGACCTTTGATGTGTTCGGGAAGCCGGGGTGCCGAAAGAAAGCACCTTAGTCCCTCTCTGCTGTCTGCTGGCTGAATGGCGAATGAACCAAGCCAGCCACAAAGACAGGAAAGGACAAAAAGAGAAGAGACGTAAGCACTGAGGCTGTATCGTTCACCTCAATGGCAGCGTACGTCGCCGCGACGTATTTCTTTCACGATTCAAGTTCATTCAAAGAAAGGAACACTTTCGCAGCGCGCTTATCCTGTTCATCTTGCCACCTACGACATGATCTGAGATAGATGTCAGGCTCGATCCGGAACTCTTGCGACACGCCACGCCTGACACGTTGGCCGACAGGCCGGCCAAGGTTGTGACGACGCGTGACCGTGCGTGCCCTAAGCTGATAAATACTTCATCTTCATCATCACCATCATCGACTGGAAAATGAAGATCGAACGAAGATTAATCGCCACGCCGCACGCATGATGAACTTGTGCCAACAACGCGATTGACAAACCTCGACCTTCACCGTGTTGACCCGTATTCGTACAAAACCTCACATTACTCACAGTGACGGAGACGGCTCTAACTTAGAAGAGAGCGAAGCAGACCGCGACTTTATTTGGAGACAGACACACACAAATACATACATACAACATACATCCATGCAATTCAACAAGAGCGTTCAAAGGTTCAAGCCAATCACACGAATGCCATTGGTGATTGTATCAATGTGATCGTGGGTTAGTTGATCCATTACTTGCTGTTACAATTATTTTAGTAACATCACGACTTTTAGCCTTTTTCGGGACTGAACTCGCGCGAGCGGTAGGATCCTCTGCAAACGCCGAACCATGGTTCGAATAATTCACTAAAGTTATGGTTCGAATAATTCACTAAACTTATGACGCGGGAAGATACAGCACCACATCCGTATGAGTTTACTAAACGACTTGTAACTCTCGCACTGTCCTCTGTGATCTGCCGATTCAACATGGTCGGCAAGCGACGATCGAAGTTTAATCAGTGGCAACATAATCATACAGAAAAAAATCCACCTTGAACCAAGCAAAGCCTATATCGCATGGCTAAAAAGGAATTCAAAAGTGGCAAAAAATAACTTAAATCGCCGTTGTGACAAGTGCCAGTCCTTCATTGTGTTATTCCGTTCGTTGCCGGAGTTGAAGAGCTTCCTCTTGGCATCCCCACACTGATGGAAGTCGCAGGCTGACATGTCCGGGCTGTAGGGCGGATGCTGAACCTGCTTCCACTTGAACTCATTGTGGCCCGGAACCTTTGTGTGACCCTGAGGACATGTGGACGCGGGTTATTGTGAAGCAGAACCACTCCCTTAGTGACCATTCTAGGCCGTTTGCTCTTAATGGAGTTGCGGAATGGCTACGGAGTGTCTCACACACGCAGATCACGACTAATGTTTTTTTTTTCGCTAAGAAAAGTAGTAAATTTATGAATAACGGATCTCCGACGAATGAACTCCTTTATTATCCACGCTAAGCAAAGACTGGCCGCGCAGACTGGGGAACCTGCGCAGTCGTCCTGTTGTGAATATCCCTCACTGGCCACGCGCCAGGCGTACATATTATTGATGTGGTCTGTTCTTGCAACGCATCTTATGGGCTCATATATTATTTGACTTCTGCGAATGAACATCGGTCGGTTGAACGCCTCCCGCACCCAGAAATCTGATAAAACCTCGCTGCTCCTCAATTGTCGAATTTTTCAACGGGAACGCCATGAGAGCCTCACACGCAGTGCCGCGTTAATTTGACGGGACACAAAACTGCCTGCTTCTTTCTCTCCTTCGTCATACACAGGCATCCGTGAGTGCGCACAACCAATTCGCGTCCCTAGATGTCTTACTACGTTACCCCAAAGCGGCATATTCAAATTTCAACCGGTTTATTTATTACGACGTTTTGTACCTTTTGATTTGAACACCATATATATATATATATATATATACAGGGTATTACAGGAATATTTGATCAACGATATATGAAATTGTAGAGCTCGTTAAGGCAAATATTTTTTCCAATGGAACATGGTCTCTAAGAGGCCCTGTTTCGGAATGAGAGTTAAATTACTACAATTTGTGACATTGGTGTTTTTGCCCGACATAGGAGCATAGAATGTGCTGTTGCGAGACAACCAGGTTTCCTAGACAGAAGCTAAACACACCGCCGTGTTCGTGAGAATGACTGTGGCGACGTTTACTACCGCCGACGTGTCGCGCGACAGCCGCAGCGCGTCATTTTTCATGCACTTAATCTGGACATGCCCTCCGAAAAATCGTAATTACTCTGCAACCACAGCTCGCATTGACATATTTTTGGTACCAACGTGATCGTCATGAAATGCGCATTTGCCTGAATATGTTAGTTTAGAGCGTTGTAAGTGGTCGTAAGGTAATGATTTTGAGGTATTGGGCGTGAAGGTTAATAAATAACTTCATTTTGGCGAATTCTCTTCTAAGCGACCATGTAGCATCTTCTGACCGGCCTTATGAGTTCTTCGAAAGAAGCAGAATTTTCTCGAACACGGCGGTATGTTTAGCTTCTGTCTAGGAAACCTAGTTGTCTCGCAACAGCACATTCTATGCTCCTATGTCGGGCAAAAACACCAATGTCACAAATTGTAGTAATTTAACTCTCATTCCGAAACAGGGCCTCTTAGAGACCATGTTCCATTGTAAAAAAATATTTGCCTTAACGAGCTCTACAATTCCATATATCGTTGATCAAATATTCTTGTAATACCCTGTATATATATATATATATATATTCCTGTAATACCCTGTATATATATATATATATATATATATATATATATATATATATATATATATAAAATGAATGGTTGCGCATACCAGAACTTGAAATTTTCTTTCATTTCTCACAGAAAAACAGATAGACGGATCGATACGTGACCGTAGTACTTCCGCTGATGACGACATGGCTGTCAATGAGTCTCTCTCCCGGCGCCAGCCAACCACCCACATGTCTTATCTCGCTATCAATATCCCGCTAGGGAGCGCAATGTCACTTATCGATGAACTCGTAAACCGCTTTAAATTACCGCTGACAGTCGCCCTGGAAACGTTTCGGAACGAGTATTCAAAACATATTTCTTTATTCATCATTAGCTATGACTAACCAAACATGGGAAAGAGTCTCTCCATCCATGTCGTCGTGCCCTCACCACTCGCCACAGTGTTCACGGATTTCATCATCTATTATACCGGTCTGCTGGGTTTCATGAACTCAAAGAGGACTGCAAATGCCATCGGTGTGGCGATCATGTGCCCTGTATCACCTACCCGACTGTACTGAACTTGTGTCGCTCTCGAAGCTTCAGCGAGAATACTCATAAACCATTTTTGCCATGTTTGTCAAACTGTTCATATTTACATACATTACATAAATATGTCCGTTAAGTTGATCCCTAGGAGGAGCCTATTTATATCAGCATTGATAGCGAAACCTTGGTATGTACATGGTTGGATATATATATATATATAAAATATATATATGAGAAAAAAATCGGTTTGGCGCAATTCCAAATTCAAGCCTTGTTTGCCCATTGAAAGCCCGTGAAACATGACTTGTATCTCAAACCATACAAACATATATAGACATTGCGAGCAAACACGAAATCATCTTGTTGCCACTGCTCTTCGACAACGGGCACCAAATGGCTGTAGCTGATGACCAACAGGCCTTACCTTGGAGAAGCAACTCATCAGTAACCAATCACATCATCTACAGCATTGCAGTCGCGTCACAACTGGGGTCGGTTAAGGCCAATGCAGACATCTCTCAACGTCGTATGTGAAAGTCTCAGAATTACGGATGCGGTGGCCATTGCGGGCCCCGCAGGGATTTCGTCGATCTACAGATGCGCAGACATAGTCCGTTACGTGTTACCCAATTGAGCTAATTCCCTTGCGGTCAGAACTTGCATAGCATTGCAGCACTGCCATTGTGTGCAGAGCCCGCGGATTAGCAGCCCCAACAACCAAGCTCTGAGAAACCGGTGGACTTTTAGAGGACCCTCCAGTGAGCGCCTTTAAGCTATTGCTTTGTGGCCTACAGATAACATACAGTAGATCATCAAAATAATAAGTTGTGTATCACCTTATTACACTACAAGTTGTGCGCCGCCTTATAACGCGGTTAGAAACCGCTTCTCTTCAGCTTTGCAAGCACTCTGTCAGATGACGCACCTACACGAGTGGGTGCGTCGTCATCTAGGGATCGACCTAGGGAGGTTCGGGAACACAGATACTGATATCGATGCACATACATGTGGCTGTTGAGAGCCGGTGGCTCTCTAGGGAACCGCACTAGGGATCGACTCATCACCGCAGGCCGGGAACGCTCAAGCTAGAAACTTGTCCGTCACCGTATTTCCATCGACGCTAACAAGGGGGGGAATGCCATTTCCACTCCAGACCACATGGACCTGGAGTGATATATATAACCCGGACTGGCGAGCTAGCGGCGAAATGTGGCGAGAATGTTATGAGCGCACATATTCGCTATTATGATTTGTCGCGAATGATTCCAGACAAATGCGTTATCTCCAGAAAAACACACAATACATATGGAGCTATATGGATGCTTGTTTTGTAGTGTATTATACGTACTCTAATGGTCTCATGTACGTCCCAACTCGTGAAAGCTCAAGCTGACTTCTTAACGCTGTTCACTGCTAACTGTACACCTTAGTTCTCAGCAGGTACAGTAGAGATACCTCGAGTGTGGAGAGCCTTTGCAGTTACACCGCCGATTTTCAGGCTATTGACTAATAAATCGAAATCACGCTCCGTCCCTCAGCAGCCAGCCTCAGCAGGTACTGAAACAAGAGTGTACTGCACGCGGCTTCCAGGTACAGGCAGAAATAAATATTGCTACTATATTGTTTACTTCTACGTACTAATACTTATTTTAAGGCATTTGTCGTACGTGAGATAAAGTCGAAATGTCGTCGCACCAGCGAACAAATAAGAGAGACTGTTAACATAAACCCCTAAACTCAGTAGTATATATATATATATATATATATATATATATATATATATATATATATATATAGATATATAATATATATATATATATTATATATATATATATATATATATATAAACATTAAGATATCAAACACTGAGCAAGCAAACCACGCTGTGTGCACAATGCTGTGATCGATCGATCGGTTAAACGACAATAGTCGCTAACGAACAGACACAACATTGGACGATGAGTGCATCAAGCAACGATACGCCACAAACGTTCCAGCTGTTCTGTGGCGATATAGAACAAAAACGTGGGCACTTTACAATTTGCACGTGAAAAAGCAAATTAAAAAGAGATACACACAGCTGTAAAACACAGCAATCACATTTCCG
Organism: Dermanyssus gallinae; assembly: GCA_003439945.1. Taxonomy (NCBI): domain Eukaryota; kingdom Metazoa; phylum Arthropoda; class Arachnida; order Mesostigmata; family Dermanyssidae; genus Dermanyssus; species Dermanyssus gallinae. The sequence continues at coordinate 650 of QVRM01001272.1, read as the reverse complement.
AACGCAAACGCTCAACTGCCGCGCAGAGCGATGGCCCCGTGATGGCGTCCAGTGTACGTGATGTCTAGTGCACCGTGTTCATTCCAATCCAGCAAGCAACCGCTGACTAGATTAATTAATTTTAACAACCACAATAGCAACAACAACACAACAACAACAGCAACTGCAGCAACAACAACAACAATGACCACGATAGCAAGACTATGCACAATATGAACTTTGTATTTGACAACCCTATAAATGCATTAGCTATGAATCTCCAAAAGCACCAGCTACCAAGAAAACGGATGACTACGAAAAGAACATTCAGTTCTGCTTGGGCGTCAGCCAAGCGATTCCGGCACGACCCATACGGTTCGACGGGGGAAGGGTAAGTTCAAATGAATCGAATGTAAGTACATTCTCATAGACGCACATCAAAACACCGTGGTGGTCACGGAGGGTCACCGACATCAACAACGCTCAAAGAAAACCGGGACACCAAAGAAAAGAAGAGAGACAAACTATTAATACAAAGCGTGACAGACGTGGGGTTACGGCAGATCGTGTCGTATGATGAGATCCAACATGGCTGTCCTCGACGATACAGCCTACAGCGGTGCCAAGAACAGCAACAATAACAACAACATAAATAACGGCAACTGTCACAA
>QVRM01001271.1:172500-192500 GCA_003439945.1 Dermanyssus gallinae | reverse complement strand
AAGACACATACAGACACACACTACTTTATACATATATATATATATATAGTGTGTGTGTTGTATACAGTTGAGTGGAGCTTTGTTTTTTACGGCTGCTTGTCGTGCCTACATCGGTACTCTGGACGGTAGACGGTAGGCGGCGGCGAGTCGGTGAGTTTCTCTCGACTCTTCTCGTCTCACCGTTCTAGTGTCGTGTCCTGTCCTGTCGTGCCGTGTCTGGAGATCCTGGTGCCGCTGGCGGCTCTAGTCGGGATGGTACGGCGGCGATCATCGTACGTACATGCCTACATGCACATACATGCATGCACACATATATCTCGAGTCCGTTAGTGAGGTACACACCATCCACCACATAAGCACACTCACACACAGACACATGCTTATATATACATGCATCCAAAGGCATACAGGCGCACAGGTAGCTCAGTTGGCAGATGACTGAACTTGATGAGACGGACGACGGAGTGGCGAAAATAAGGCGACGTAAAGAAGAACACGAGCATAAGCAGAAGACGAAGAAGAAGAGGAAGATGAAGAGGAAGAAGAAAATGAAGAGAAAGAGACAGAAAGGAAAAAAAGAACCTGCTCATTCTGGCAGCCTGCGTAATTCAGGTCCTATCGCGACCGAACCGACGGGAGCAGAACAGCGAGTTGGCACTGCGCATCTGCGGCAAGTAGAGTGCGGACGGGTACATACTTAGCAAGGTGACGATGACTACAACAACAATGGCAACGACAACAACAACAACAACTCCGGCGATGATGAGAAGGCGAACGAATGAGAGAACAGAGAGACGGAGGAGGAGGCGGCGGCGGCAAGTTTTTTATCCACCTCAACCTGTGAACCCAGCTGAGTCGATTTCCTGTCGGAGACGCTGCTCGCAGCATTCATCTGTCTATCTGCCTGCCTGTCTGCATGTGTGTGTGTGTGTGTGTCTATTTGTCTCGCTGGATCAAGAACGTCTCTCGACGCCGCTGATCTCTACGTCGACGACTCTTGTTTGCTCTCCCTGTCCTTCCTCTATCCCAACCCCCTCCCCCCCCCGCCCGCCTGCTTTCATCTCCCCATCCTCCCGAGGCCCTCGATCTCTCCTCGATGTCACTCATCATCTCTATCTATCTCATGCCTATGACGTGGGTTTCGTTCGTTCTGTGAGTTTCGTTCTGGTAGACCGCATTATATTGCACAACGTGCAGGCGTCAGTCACATAGTAGCGTCCATTGAGTCCGTCTTTTGCTGTAGGCTTATCATATCTCGCTTTTCTTGCTGCTGCTGCTGCTGCTGCTGATGCTGCTGGACTACGCCCGGAGAGCTGTCTGTTCCAACTAGTCGGGAGTGTCGCCGTCACCGCCCATAGCGTATCGTCATCATTTTCTTCACCATTACCATCATTACCACCACCATCATCATCATCATCATCACCACCACCACCATCATCATCATATAATAACCAGTCAGTGGCTGGCAGTGGTAGTGCACCAGCTAAGTTAAGGGGAGCGGTTGTCACCTGCTAACCTGCCATTCTCCCCATACCCCCCCCCCCAACCCCCTACCTACGACTCTCCTTCCTGCTGTTGCTTGCTTGTACAGCTACTACGACTAGTACTGTGACTACTACACCTACTTCTGGATCAACTATTACAATGGAGACTACTCTTAATACATGTGCACGAATGTGCACGAATTGTAACGGTATATGATGGTGATGATGATGATGATGATACGAGACCGGCTGAGTTCCACTCTCTCGTTGTCGTTGTCGTTGTTGTTCTTCATCTCCTTCGTCTTCTCGATCGTGGGACTCGAGCAGAAGCAGATGACGACGATGATGACGACGAAGAGGGTTGATAACATGTTTACTGCTGCCACATGGCGAGACTGCTGGCACTGTTCACATGAACAGACCGAACCACATATACTGGCGAACCAGCCACGTCCGATCGTGGCGCATAGAGTACGCACTGTCGTATTCGCAACTAAGTCTCATGAGAGTATGAGAGTAGGCTATTGTTTTTGCTGCGGTACTTCTGCGGCGATATATGATGGTGGTGGTGGTGGTGATGATAATGATAATGACGATGATGCTCATGATGCGATAACAGCCGTTCGGTTGCTCGCTGACAACAGCAAGGTTGTGCACGATGGTATGCACGCACCATCGAGCGTCGGGGTCGACTCCATCGAGTTTGGAAGGTCCTTGAGACCTTGAGCCTTTTTGACCATCAATCTGGCCGGAATGGAACTATCATGGAATCGATCGGTTAGCTTTAACGGGGATGAACAAAATGAATTTTGCATAACAATGATACGTTGTCTGGCTCCTGTGTTGAAGCACGACCGTGTTGAAATGCACATGCGAGCGCCTTAAACTAGGATCACCTCGTGTTCTGTCCCCGAGAACAACGAAACAGTGGCGCAATTAACAGCATGTATAAGTATTTGCTACAATTTTCTCGTAACTACGTCTATTTCTTCTATTATGATGCCTACGCCGTTCTGTACGCAGTAGGTGTATGGGCTATTAATTAAGTTGATCAGATGACGACAGTGCCGTGCCCGAATTTGCCTTGTGTCGGGGGTGTCTACAATGTGCGCAGACTCACACCGGCATCCGACTAGCACGTTGTGTCCTCTCCGACTGGCACGTTGTATTGTTAGACAGCATTAGCTTGATTGGCGCTCTACTGGCTGGCGGGCGATCCCAATTGACTGAGTGACTGACTGACTGATGATACCAGTAGTCACAACAATACGAACGTATACGATTGTGAGTGACCCTGATAGGGACCCTGGTCTGTTAAAGTCAGCGAAGCTCGTAGCAGAATCTGCAGTGTCGACGGCATCACGACTTCATCGCACCGCGGCTTCCCGTATAGGACTACCACTCCCACCATCGGATGGCTGGCTGATTTGATAGCGACACTTGAACTATTAGAATACTACGACTACTACGGATAGTTCCAATCTGTTGCTTCTACAGCTGCTGTTTAGTTCTATTCCGCAGGTCCAGCTCAGTCCAGAGCGTCCTTCAGGCGGCGAAGGGGGGGTCACTTGCAATCGCTTGCGATCACCGCGGCTCTAGACCGCAGGTCTCGGCAGGCTTTCTCTCCTTCTCTCTCTCTGTGTCGCTCTCTAACGTCTCTCTCTCTCTCTGGCTAGAGTTCATGGTTGTTGTTAGTTGTTCAGCATTGGCTTGCCAGCTGCCACCACCATGATGAGTGTGGTTTCTGGTTGCTGGTCCAGCACCCGCCCGCCCGACTGACCCCAGCCATCGGTCTGCTTAAGCCACTTCCGAGTGAAAGCGACTTTGAACACGATCGATGACGACGACGAATCAATCGAAGCGCGCTCGGACGGACCTTTGAGCTGTTTCGGCTCCGAAGAAGAACAACAACAACAACAACAAGTCAGCAGCGAGCGAATCCCGAGTAGTGAGTTAGTGATGCTTAGTAATGCTTTCAATGGCGGGGGGGGGGGGAGACACCCCAGCACTGTCGCGTCGCGGAGGTCGTCAGTGACCTCCGCGGTTTGAACAACCACCGCCGCCGCCGCCGAGGCGTCTTGTCGGCGGCAGTGTTCGCCTTGTCGATGGCCATCTTTGTTTCTGCTTTCTATCTCTCTCCATCCGTCTCTTGATCTGTCTGCCTATATATATATATATATATATATATATATGTCTGTCTAGCGCGGGCGCTCTGCACTCTGTGTGACTGTGTGTGTGAACCCTCTGTCGTCCCCCCTTGGCTTTTCCTGGTCGCCTGGCAGCAGGACCTCTAGAGGACCATGGATAGGCGGATGGACGGGCGAATGGCGCATCTGTCCACCAACCGAGTGCCGTGCGACGCGCTGCTTCTGGACGGCGGACGGAGGTCGCCACTATGACCACCAGGCTCTCGGCTCTGTAGAATTCGGCTGAAGACGAATCGTAGTCGTAGTAGTAGTAGAATACGACGAGCTCTCACTGCTCCTCAAGCTAACAACAACAACAACAATAACCAGCTGTAAACAGTGCGGCGGCGCTTTTTTGGGCATATGATCACCATGCCGGCCACAGAGCCACCACCATGCCATCCATACATACAAGCAAACATACAGACACACAGCCAATACATACATACAAACATACAGAGAAACATGCTTACGTACATGGCAGGGTGTGTTTACATCTGCTTGTTGATAACCGGACAACCACTGTTTCTTCTCTCGTTCGGTCGCTAGCTCGCGCGTTTTGTTCTTGACTCTGTGTGTGTTGTCGTCGGCACAGACTCGATCTGAATGATGACGACGACGGCACCACCACCAGCGACGCCATGGCGCTTGGACATTGTGAATTCGCTCGTTGTCTTAGGCAGTAGAGGCGGACACATGTATATATATATATATATATATATATGCATTAGTGTGTAAATATATTTAACACCCTGACATGGTGTCTTACTAGTCGTGGAACCTTGTTAGTACGAAGAAGACCGCTACCAGTGTTATTATTATTACTATTTAACAGCAAGTGTGAGAAGAGAAATCAATGCTCGTTGTGATTTCGAATGCTGCTGATCATCCTCGTTTTTTGCTGCTCTGCTGCTGCTGCTGTTGTTGTTGTTGTTACCGACTGTTGATTCCGTACTGGCGATGCTTTCGTCAATCTGTCTGTCTCGGTTAGTCAAGTCCACAAGGGAAAGAAACGCCTTCCGAAGAAAGCCGAACGGACAACAGCGAAAATTGTTCCGATTGAGCTCGTTAGAGTTGCTAGTCACAGTTCCGCTGTTCGGGCTAACCAGTATTTTGTTGTTGATGCTGTTGTTGTTGTTGTTGTTGGCGTCGTCGTCGTCGTCGGTACCTTGCGCGTGCATACGGCAGCGAAAGATCATGCACCGAACCATAGTGGTCGATCCGAGCAGAAACAGAAAAGCAAAGCAAGATCTATAGCAGTTTAAACACAGAGCCCAAACAGATTCGAATAGAACAACGGGTGGTCGCATCAAACACCAGGGTTTGACTCGAATTCGTGCGCACTCATTTATGTACTGCCGTCGTGGCGGCGGCAACGAAAACAACAACAACAACAACATTAATCGAGATCTCAATGCGGTTTGGCTAGCTGGCGCCAATCTAATAAAGCCCATCATCCAGCAGCGGATAATGTCTGCGTGTGTTCATCACGACCCCCACCCACCCACCACCCCCTCCCCACTTGATTAGCAGAACGAACAACGACTGGGGATGATTTCAACTGGCGATCGATCCTCTGCGCCTTTCGGGGGTGCCCGAATCTCCTCCTCGGGGGTGTCTCGGGTCTGCCGGGAGGAGGGGGAAGGGAGGAGCCCGCGGCGCCGAACAGGGAACTGCAACAAATCGAACTGCAGAAACGGAAAGCCAAACACAAACTATTCTTGTCAGCAGCAGAAGAAGAAGGTGGTGGCTGCTGCTGCCGCCTCCGCCTCGGGTCAGTCGTTTTCGTCAACTCTCTTCATCTTCGTTCGAAGTCTGCTTTTTCTGCTTCGTCTCCTTCCCACACTGAGACAGCCATTTCCGTTCATGGCTTTTTGTGTGTCATTTATATATATATATATATATATATATATATATATATAATGCATATACATCGAGACCGTATCGACATAAAGTGATGTAGCAGATTTTGCTGTTGCTGGTGTCTATGACGAAGATGTCGGACCAATAGCTTTTTTCCTCCCGCCCGCCTCCTTCTCTCTACCTCCCTCCCTCCCTCACGGCCTGCCGGCGTCCGTCTCACCGCCTCGCGGTGTTTTCAGCGTCAACCTATCTCTGCGCTGTCATTTTCGTAGGTCAGTCAGGCCGTAAGAAAGAAAGACGTGGGGTCTGTGTGTGTGTGTGCTGTTTTGTCGTTGTTGAGATGTCGCCGATCCGCGTAGGGGGTCATTCACGCTTGGACGCCCCCTGGCGTCAACCGTCGCTCGTAGTTGTTATCAGTTGTCGACCTCGCGCGGCATCGTCATCGTCGTTGTCGACGGTCACAACTTCCCATCCCTTCCCCGTCCGCCATCCTTATTGCATCCTCCGTCCCTTACTGCGTGGTGCTGCTACTCCCGCGGCTACCGCTGACTGCTGTCGTGGGAAGACGACCAGATCAGGCTTCTGTAAAGTCTTAAATGTCCTCTTTCGGTCCTCTTTCGGTCGTCGTCGTCGTCGTCGCCGTCGTTCACGTAGTTCGTAGTTCATCGTTCTTTCATCATCATCATCATCATCATCACCATCGCGTCAGCCTGCTTAGTTAGTGCTTTCTTGTTTGTTGTTATCATGCTTAGGCTATCTGGTCTCAGTCGCGTTCTTGCTCGAACGCTTCCACCCCGCCTTCGAGGCGAACAGGTCGCCGGTCCGGGCCACTTCCTCGGATGGCTTCGTCTCACCGTTGTAGTCTGCTGCATTTGCGTGAGATAGCTAGCTAGCTGGCTACCTCGGCGCCTGAGGGTGGATATGTAGGTAGGTCGGGCGGATGAGCCGGCGGCACGACGACCCACAGGTCAAGAAATCAACGGCGGCAGCAGCAGCAGCCGAAAAGGGCCATATAGCAGGGCACAGTGTACTTGTACTTACTATGCGACTGCTAAAAAAAAAAGAAGTACTACTTTTACTACTACTACTACTACTCTTACTGATAATGTAACGAATACGTTGTTTGACGTCGACGACAACGGCGACGACGACTGCTCCTACTACTGCCACTACCTCAACGACTCATCTCACCTCATCTCACCTGGCTTCGCCTCGCCTCAACTCTTATGTAAGCAATGAAAATCACAATAACAATGACTAAGGCAAGGCGGCTTCAGTCCTCTGCCCCACCCCCCCCCCCCTTCCCCCCGTTCTCCGCCCCCGTCACAGCCGTTTGGGATCTTCCCGCTTCTGACGTTACTATCATCATCATCACCATCATCATCATAATCATCCCAAACACCATCCATATACAATATACATCTTCCCTGTCGAATTCATTGTTGTTCGTTCGTTGCCCATTGTTGTTGTTGTTGTTACTGTTGTCGTTATTGTTGTTGCTGTTGTTGTTGTTGTTGTTGTCGACAACGCCGTCCTGCCACAGGTTGGCCATACACAACGGTCGTCTGCCGTTGCGGCCGTCGCGAGAGCCGGAAGAGCGAGAGTCGGTTTAAATCCCACGTCGCGCATAGCTGCCCCCAAAGGCAAACCGTCACAGGTTACTACGGCTACTACGACAATTTCGTTTTCTTCATCTACTTCTTCTGCTTCTACTACTACTATTACTACTACGGCGATTTCTTCTGCTTCTGCAACCGTTGCCTGACTCTGCATGCAGGCGTTCATGCATACAGGCGCGCCGGTCGCCCCCGTATCTCTCTCTCTCTCTCTCTCTCTCGCTCTCTATATATATATATATGTTTATATCTGTAGTCACTGTAGACTGACTACCTGTGACACCGACACATCATCAGCAACAACGGCAACGAAACTAGCAGCAACAGCAACAACACTCACAACGACGACGACGACAACGATGGCGGACTTCGCGGCGGACCTTCACCCCCTCGCCGCCACCGTAAACGCATCGCTTCAATGTCGTCGCGTTCATCGTATTCGTTCGTTGTTTCGTGTCCCCCCCCCCCCCCCCCCCCCCGCGTCGTGGGGTGTGCGTTGCTCCTCCGTCCGGCAAACAGAAACGACTTCACAACGGTCGTTGTTGTAACGGCTAAAAAACGGCGGGCTTCGTCGTCGTGGTTGCTGGTACTGAGGCGGTCGCCGACACAATCTTCTATGGAACTACGCAAACTACATTAATACACACAGTGGACTCTCGGACTTATACCTACCTATATATATATATATATATATATAGTTTCGCCATAGCGCAACAACACTATGATGACCTGTAGTGTCAGGATTTGCCATCCGCCGACTGGTAGCGCAGGACACGTTAACCCTGCACCTATGTTTCGCTCTTTCTTCTTTATCTCCCCTTGTGCATCCGTTCCCTCTCGCTACGCTGCGTTGTTCTCCGTCGTGTGTCTGCACTACTATCTACACGGTTTTCAAGCACCGTCATGTCGCTCGGTGCTTCGTTCAGCACTCACGACTTACTACATACATAAGACGACTCTCAAAGGTTCTGCAGCTGAGGGTTCAGGGGGGGCGTCAGGAACACTCAGTGGCAGATACTAGCCACCGTGGTCGTTGCGGTCGTCGTGCTAATGGTGGTGGTGACATTGTTTAGAAGAACTTACTTCATTCAGCTACTATTCGCTTGACGGCGGTGGCGCCAGCAGTAGCATCAACAGCATCAACAATGCTGACGTCGCAGGGTGAGATCCCCCCCTTATGCACGGCGCGCAGGTTCGGTTGGATTACGTTGGCAATCTTATTGTTGTTGCTGTTGTTGTTGTTGTTGTCATGTTGGCGTTTATTCTTGCTGTCATTGTTGTTTTTGTTGTTGCTGTCATTGTCGTATTTGTTGTTGCTGCTGCTGCTGTTGTTGTCGTCGTCGTCCGTGTTTGTTATGGCGAAGGCGGCGGTGACGCCGGCGACAGGAACGTGGTGGTGATGATGATAAGATGAACGCCACCGCCGCAACGAAATGATGTCGGCCAGGTGTGCGTGCTCCTCTACCGCAGCGTCCGTCCCGCCCGCCCGCCTCACTGCCTGCATTTCGATCTATCTGCCTATTCAGGTGCTGCCTTATTGAGACTGCCAGTTCCGGACGTTGGGGGATACGTAGAGGTCCACTGAATCGTAATGTCGCCGCCGTGTGCACGCTCTCTCTCTCTCTCTCGTATGACTGGTGACTGTTGAGATCATTGAGCGTGTCTCTGTGTGTGTGCGTGTGTCTACTTAGTATCTGTGTGTTCGCGGTTGGCGACTCGGCGCACTCAGCTATGACTTCAACTTCACTTCAAGTTACTCGGCGGCCGTATCGGCTGAATTCCGAAGCCCACCTAGTCTCTATGTATTCTCGATTGTCATGCATGGCGTTGCTGGGTTAAATAGGCGGGCTGGGGAGCGGACAGACGCGAGCGGGCGCCAAACAAAGTATAACCGTCAGGAATACCAGAACGGACTCTGCCTTCCATACGGTGGCCCTCCTACACTTTCCTGAGCCAAATGATGAGCAGAGCACGCAAAACAGGTGGAACACAGGTTGATCAGTCAGAAGCTTCAGGAACTATATTACTCGTTCTTATATATAAATTGTAAACACTATGGTTTAGCGACTTCCCTCTGTCTCGACTTGCAGTTTGTTGTGCAATTCAAAGCCACTATTCGGTAATCGCTGTGCATTAGTTCGATTCTTTACTATGCATCGATATATATATATATATATATATATATATATATATATATATATATATATATACATGCGTGCATAAATGAGCATATTCTCATGCAGTTATCTGAATGGTGAACAACGAACAAAAACGCATCCGGTCCACGGGGAGCGGTATTGGCCGTTACTACTGAGGCTGCCGCGTCAAGTGTCTGACGTTTGGTTGACGTGCTCCTCTATAGAAGTAGTAGTAGTATTAGTATAGCACACTCGGGCGAGTTACCATGAGTCAATTCTGCTGTTCCGACTGACGAAGCCGATTGCTCGACCGTTGTTGGATCCTTTCTTCTTGGTCTTGACTGGTGGTTGCCCACCACCGACTTACCTAAAGGCAGCACAATAACTGCGATAGTCGGCAAATATCACAACGATGCTGATGATGATGATGCCTTGTTCCTCACAGCAACAACAACAACAGCAGCAACAACAAAAACAACAGCAACAACAACTAGGGCATTCAACGACAAGAGACAACAAGACAACAACAACACGCGAGATGACAAAGAACAGCAACAAGAAAAATTATACTATAGCTGATGATAAAAATAACAAAGCACCAAAACACAACAACAACGACAACAACAACAACAGCAGCAGCAACAACAACGTTAACCAGCACGACAACGGTTGGTCGCAGGAACTAATATGGCTGACGTTGAACTCTATACTACTCTGCTACCTACAACGAACACCACTAACGACAACAACAACGACGACGACGGCAACAGCAACAACAGCAACAACAACAACCACTGCCATCAGGTCTACTAGACGCTTATGGCGAGTTCAAAGGAGCGAATCTAGGTTCTCACGACGTCGAAGGAACTAACGAACGAACAGTCTTCACCACCCCCCCCCCCACTCCTCCCTCTGATCCTTCTTCCTTATCGGCCCAGCTCAGCCCTGTTCGACCGGATGGGCAGGTCTCGTCGACGAAGACAACAGCAGCGGCGGCGGCTCTCCGGCAAATGGACGGATGGACGGGTGAAGGAACGGACGACAAGAGGCGCGCCACCTCACCGCTCACCTCACCTCACTTCACCTCGACGAAGGCACGACGAAGGCAGACGATGATGACGACACGCATGCATACGGACAGACATGCATACGTCCTTTTCATACACAGTCATAGACACATAGACACACACACAGCCAGCCAGCCACATGCACACCAGCATAGCAGATACATACCCAGCCCATAAGCAGATACACACACGAACGTATACACGGAGAGCGAGAGCTTCTTCTCGTGAGGCGGCGGGGCATGCTTCACGTGCACGTGCTGCACGCCGTGCATAGGCGATGAAGAATGCACGCCCTCGGACGTCGCGGCCGTCGATTGTCGTCTTCATCATCATCACCATCATCATTATCATCGTCATCATCATCATCATCATCATCATTATTATTATTATCATCATCGAGAAGAGAGCAGTAGACCAGGCCAGATTGCGGCCGTTAATGGAGAGCTAGCCACCATTACAGCTACCACTGCCGCTGGTCATAGCCGTTGGTCAGACTGGCTGACTCGAAGTAAGGGGGCTGCTGTTGTTGTTGCTGTTGTTGTTGCTACCGTTTTTGTTGATGTTGTCGTTGTTGCTACCGTTTTTGTTGATGTTGTCGTTGTTGCTGTTGGTGTTGTTGTTACTATTTTTGTTGCTGCTGTTTTTGTTGCGGCAGCGGCTGTTGCTGTTGTTGTACGTTTATTTTGTGAACCGACGATCTGTTATCGTCTTCATATCGCATTGCCCTTCTTGAGCCCAATTCCCTGGACAGAGGTTGTGGAGCCTGGTGCTTAGTTGCTGTTACGTTGCTGACGTTGCTGACGTTGCTGTTGATAATTGCGGCGGAGGTGTTTTTTGCTGTTGTTATATTTGATGTTATTGATGTTGTTGTTGTTGTTGTTGTGTTTTTTGCTGTTGTTGTTGTTGGGGGTACTTGTTCAGCGGCTGTTGTTACTGCTGCTGCTGCTGCTGCTACTACTACTACTATTATTGGTGTCGTTGTCTTGGGGGCTGGTTACGCTATTGTTGCTGCTGTTGCTGTTGTTGTTTGAATACGCACAGCGTCGGCAACCATGACAACAGCAACAGCAGAAGCAGGCCGGCAGGCGGGCGGGCGGGCGGTCGGGCGTATGGATGGACGATCAGTTCGAACACATTAGGGAGGTGCCCCTCGCTCGTGAGCCGGACATGGAGGCGATCCTCTTGTCTCGGTCGTCCGTTGTGCTGGATTGGCGGATTCTTGGGGGCTGCCACGCCAGCGGCTAGGTTGCCCCCAACCCCCCATCCTTCTCGAGGCATGGACGACCGGACGACGGTTTGCCGGACGACGGGCACGACGAAGACAACGACGACGACAACGACAAGCCTGACTAGCTGGGGAACGGGAAATAGCAGGGGGTATGCGAGGCCGGGGCAGGGCTGCGGTGCGTTAGGGGGAAGTCTGGGGGCAAAGGAGTTCGTTCCTGTGTTTGGCCGTTCGGTTCGCTAGTCGGCCGGCCGGCCGCTCAATACGAGATGATAGACGAAGTCGCCGTTGTTGTTGCTGTGGAAGTTGTATACTATAGTTGGCATTCTAGTAGTAATAGTAGTAGTAGTAGAAGTAAAAGTAGTCGTGGTCGTCGTCGTTGTAGGAAAATAGCCCCACGATCTAATCACGGTGAGAGACTATCGCCGACACATGGATCTTTTCGGCGTTTCTGCTTCGGCTGCCGCACGTTCAGTTTGCGTCTTTCGATCGACCCCTACAACACGTATACGTTTACCTCACTATACTGAATGGATTTGTTTATATAACTTTGTTATGTTGGCACTTTCGTTCTTCATATATTGCAGTGTTTATTTCACCATAATATAGGTCGATTTTTGATATATATATATATATATATATATATATGATCTGTTCGAACGGGTGCGTTGTACAGCTCATTATTACTAGCTCTATGCGATGTCGATTTGTGAGAGTTTACATAAACCGTCAGCACGTGGCAGTAGGGTAAACGGCGGCAGCAGTACCCGACCCAGGAATGCCCACCACCGTTCATAGGTGGATGGTAGACAGCCACATGAATACGGGGTCGTAGTGGGTAGCTATGTACCTGACTCCGTGCTATATGAGTCGGCTCGCTGACGCATTCTTCTTAGTTTCGCCGATATCGCCGAGTTCGGAGCAGGCGTTTTCCGGTCCCGGAGACGGCGATCAATAGCTCTCGATAGCTCGATAGTCATCTTCCATCGATCAATAAATAGCTAGATATACCGATTAGTTGGACAGATAGATATAAAGATAACAGGTAGATAAATGGATGCTCGTGGAGGAGATGCATCTCATGCGCGTGAGTGGTGGATCGTGGAGCGCCGCGTTCTGGCTTGGTTCAAGGTTCATATGCTCGCTAGCTCAGTGGTTCCCCGCTTGGATTCCTCGCTCCGGAGCGGCTGGCCCGTCGGCGGGCTCCCTCCGCTCTGTGTGCCATTCATGTTTCGATTAGATCTTCGCGTCATACGGCGCTCGACACTGTTCAAGGTTCAAAGAGTCAGACTGGCAGACATGCGCATTGATTCGCCGGAGCACCCACATACATCGACCGCAATCGGATTGCTTATTCGCACGTGTATGTAACGCACGTTAGGGCAAAGAGCAACCGAACCAAACGGAGGGTAGGAGTTGCACTGAGAAGAGTGTTTGTTTGCCAACCAATACGCCCTTGTGGAAGGCAGTAATTGCAGAGCATTATAATTGTAATAATAATAATACGAATTAAGGTGTAACTATATCAATGGTGCTGATGATGGTATCGGTTGGAAGCAATTTATATCGAGACCGATTCATTGTCAGCAATCATTGTTGGGATAGGCCGAGCGGTGGAATACAGCATCTCATTGTTATCTCTCGTTTCGAATTCCTCATTAAGACAACAGAGACATTACGGTATTAGCGCATGAAGAGAGAGAGAGAGAGAGCAAAGGAGGACAGCCACAACCACAAACCACACCTCTCGTCCTCAGAGCAAAGAGCTGGGTGACCGCTGGACATATCGATAAACGTCCCGTTTTTCATTGCTTCTTCATCTTATCGAGCCGATTTTCCGTCGGGTGTGTACTATTTTCTTCTGTTTTTTTTCCTCGGTTCTCTTCTGGTATGCATTTGTTTCAAAACAACACTTGATTGTTACTACTACAATCCATCACTACTACAGGTTGACCAGAACAACAACAACAACAACAACAACTACTACTAATACTACAACAACTTCTGCTACAAGAAGAAGCCATCAGCAGCCAGCGTAATGAGAGCTACACTGGTTGTCAACCACTTATTGACGCGTCGCCGCCGTGGTTTTGACATCGGACGAAGAACGCCTGCTTGCGGTCAGTTATCGTTGTCCCAGGAATGTTCAACAAGAACAACGACGGCCACAAGACATGTCTGAGCCGAGTGGGGTGGGCTGGGCTGGTGGAGGATAGAGTAAGGTGGCAAAGAGCAATCTCCGTTCGGTTTCGACTTGGATCAGGTCAGTCGGTTGGTTCGTGTGTCGTTTATTCATCTGAGGATGCAGCCCGATGATGTCGCGCGGGCAGGCACGCAAATAAATGACCTGCTCTGGTTGTTGCTTCTCTTGCTGCTCTCACTGCCGCCGCTCCCGCTGGAGTCTGGTGTTGCTGTTATGCTGTATGTTGTTGTTGCTGCTGTTGCTGTTATTATTGCTGTTGTTGTTGCTGTTGCTGCTGCTGCGGTGGGGACGCTGTGGCTGTTGTTGTTGTTCCGTTACAAAGGTTCGTTTGGCAGCGCGACCACTACCGCAATCAATTAGCAGTTTCCTGTGTGTCCATGCAATACGAGTCGGACGCTAACAAAATGCTCGAAGGACGGCTTCGACGGACAACCACAACAACACGATGGCGATATGGTAGACAAACGAGAACATGTACGCTGCCAATATAGGTGCATGCATATTAAGACGACTATAGCAACAGCGGTACCAGCAGCAACAATAACAACACCAACACCAGTAGCAGGAAGAACAACAACAGCAGCAACAACAGTAGCAGTAACAACAACAATAGTAGCAGAAACAACAGCAACAACATATCAGCAGAAACAAAAACATCAGCAACAACCGCAGCAGCAGCAACAACAGGGAAACAACAAAGCCCTTATTCAACAACAATTCGACTACCACCACCACCACCACTAACAATTTGTGCTTTGAATAGTGGTGATAGTGCGTCCCTTGTACTGTTGCTGTTGCTAAAGTGCCCCTTTATCTGGCCTCTTTCCTTCGGCCTGCTGTTGCACTCCGCTCGTCCTGTAGAACAACGGTTCGTATTGCTTTGTCGTATTATCGGGGGGGGGGGTCACGCCAAACTCGTCCACCCCGGTACTCGGTGTCAAGCGGCGAGCTAAGCCGGCGTTGTCAGTCTGTCAGTACGTCCGCCCGTTCGTCCGTCTGCTCAACCAATCAACAACCCATCTCAACCACCCACTCACCCACCCATCCACCCCCATCTACAAACCAACAGCCGACCACTCAGCCACCGAGCCGCGCGCGGATCCGAATTTTGCGGAGGATCTGTTCGATGATGGATTGTCGAAAACGTGACACCGCATCGCACATACATCGATCCGCCGGTGGAGACGCGAATACGAGAATATGTCCACGGCGGGAAGAAGGGGGGGTTGCCGAATAGGGATCACGGCCTAGGCATCGGATAGTGGCATGATGACGTACGATCGCATTGCTGCTGCCGCCGCCGAGGTTGACGATGACGACGACGACGACGGCGAGTAAACTCGAAATCCCTCCCTCCGTCTCTCGGTCCGTGTCCGTCCGACCGTTCTGCGGTCGTCGAATCAATCTAGCCAACAAGTCGAATGTTTCACAAGGTTATGCTTCTTGTCGTCGTCGTTGTCGTCATCATCTTCGTGCCTGCGTGCCCCCGTATCGACACTTTGTATGCATGCAAGCAAGCAAGCGAGAGAGGAATTAACGGTCAGCCGGTTCGTTCGTCGATCGAGCCATCCTACTCGGTTGGTTGGTCTGTCTCGGTGGTCAACCCGCTAACTGGTCTTCAGTATCGCTCGTTGACTGCAATTTTGGTTGTCCACACGATTGTCTACGTGCACGCAATCATGTGTCTGTACACTTGACATACGCGGTGGTGTTGCGGCTGTTGTTGTTGTTGTTGATGATGATGATGTTTTTGTTGTTGTTGTTGCTGTTGTTTTCGTTGTTGTTGCTGTTGTTTTCGTTGTTGTTGCTGTTGTTGTCGTTGTCTACCGTTCGGAGGACTCGGCAAACGCCAATATTACCAGCAATTGTAAACGAGATCTTGATAGATAGAGTTATTTTAGATAGGTGGATAGATATCTATAGATAAATGGTTGCTTGGTTGGTTGGCTGACTGACTGGTCGCTAGGCAGGTAGATATCAATCGAATCGATAGATGCTGCAGCAGCAGCAGCAGAATCGGTTAGACGTGGTCAACCGGGCCGGACAGATAGGAAACCCTATCCGGCGATCGAATATCGTCGGCATAATTTGATCGATCAACGCTGGCAGCGGCGGCGGCGGTAACAGCAATAGCAGCATTAACAACAGCACCAACAACAACAACAACAACAACAACGACAGCAGCAGCGACAACAACTAGCTCGCAGAGGACATCAGCAGCGGAATACAGCGAAATGCCGACTAACCACAGACCACGGAGAACGTCTCCGGTCTCAGCTCACCAAGCATCTCTATATACTATATTCAGCAAGCGGCACGTAAAGACGTCTCGTCGTCGTCGTCGTCGTCGTGGTGTTCTTGGATGATTCGTGTTTTTCTTGCTCATAATTTCTTAGATATTGTCTGCGGTTTGATTCGACGCGATCAGTGCCGACTGTCAGAGGCGGACATTGTAAGAAAGAGAACTTCAGCCAGAGAGAAAGCGAGATATATATAATATATATATATATATATATATATATGGCAACAGACAGATCACTATGTATGTTAGGTTAGGCGTCATATCGATGCTGTCTCATGTTCTAGATAAACCAAGGGTTGTCTAACAAAGACGACAAGCGAGTAAATCAATGCTCCGGTAGAAAATAGGGTTGTGGTTTTTCTAAGGACTTCTCCTTCTTCAGTCTGATCAAGAAGCACAGAAGCCGGTGTGGTTAATGACTCTCCGATTTTAAGCGGTGCTTGGTTGACGGTAGAGGTGAGGACAGAAACGTGTTCTAGTTCCAGTTGTTGTTATTAATATTATTATTATTATTAGACCTCGCCGATGGAAATCAATGTTGTCAGCAGACATTGTCGCCATTGCTGCTATTGCCGCAAGTAGGCGCCGATTGCAGAGTAGTAGTTGTTGTTTTGGTCGATATCGTTGTCGGCACTGCCGGTATTTTTGTGGCCGGTATTGTTGCTACTGTTATTGTTGTCGTTGTTGTTGTTTTTGTCGACACTAGCCAGCCCTATCCGTGCATCCTCGCCTGCCTCGTGAGAACTTTCATTGCTTACTGTTGCTGCTGCTGCCGCTGTCACGTTGACGGCACCGTTGAGGACTCGATGCTAAAAATGGTGTCAATCTCCGTTTGCCGTATTCCGGAAGTGTCGCCGTGGCCATCCTGGCGTCATCGCGGCCGCCGTCCTCGTGGTTGTTGTTGTTGTTGCTGTTGTTATTGTTGTTGCGGCGGCTTTCATTGGTGCTGTTGTTGTTGCTGTTGTTGTTGGTGGTGTGGTCGTTGATGTCCTATGCTCGCCTCTGCTATTGCCTTATCAGCATATGCTGCTGTGTGCTCCACCACCACGTCTCATATTCTTGTCGTTGTCGTCGTCGTTGTCCTCGTCATCTTACAAAGGAAAACACGAGAGAGAGATCATCATCAGCATTCTCACCATCATCAGCAGCAGCATCCTCATCATCAACAATCATCATCCTCATCATTAACAATCATCATTTGCCGGCTGCCATCACAGCAAGGCCGTTGTCATCACCGCTGTTGTTGTCGTTGTTGTCGTTGTTGTTGTCGTCGTCGTCGTCGTCGTCGTCGTCATCGCTGGTGTCACCAGCAACGAGGTGGCAAGGCCTGATGTATGGCGGCGGCTGGCAAACAGTGATCGCTGTAGTAGAAGTAGTAATGAGCGCGCCGACTCTGCTCCCCACTACGTCCCCGACTAACGTCTTCCGGCGGGCGGGCGGGGGGTGGGGGGGGGGGGGGTCGGAGGTCCATCTATCCATCTATCCATCTGTCTGTCCGTCCGTCCGGCAGCTAGATATTTGCCGTCGTTGCTCATGAGGAAGAGCTGGAGCGAAGCGGCCGACACGTCTCAAGCCGTTTCTCGCCCCCGTCGGCTCTACTCGTTGGCCTTTCTTTTTTGGAAAGCGACGTTATCTTCCTCTTCTTGTATCTCGCTTGCAGCTGACCGCCACGCTGCTATTGTTGTTGCTGTTGTTGTTGTTGTTGTAGGTGCTGTCGTTGTTGATGTTGTTGCTGCTGTTGCTGTTGTTGTTATTGATGTTGTTGCTGCTGTTGCTGTTGTTGTTGCCGCCGAGGCGGTACTGACCGCTGCTCTGTTACGCCAATTGCCACTAACAGAACTCTACGGTTGCTACGAGATTCTTAGATATATATATATATATATATATATATGGAAAAATAGAAATTACTGTAGTTGTATGCATGCACGTATATATGCATATACAGAGTGTGCAAACGCAGTTTGGATGGACTTGAGGAAATCGTAGAACTCGTAACGTTGAATCATTTTGTATGTCATGGCATGGGAGCGGGAAGGAGCGGAAATGTTATGGGTGGTAGTTACAGTTAAATGAGAACTTTTTTTCGTAACCGATGTGGTAGCCAACCGCACATTGTGTCGCAAAATGCGCCGTTGCAAGGGAACGAGTTGCTTGCTGGAGAAATGGACGAGGTGGAGTCCGACCAACGAGCGACAATCAATTAATCAATTAGTCAATCAGCGCCGGTGTACGGAAATCTTCGCCATCAGGACGCCCGATAGAACGGCCACGATGACACCATAAGCAGTTGCCACAATCGCCCTTCCGGAATAGCTCTCTTTCTCGGCATCTATAGCCTCCTGGCATCGCTTTCCCAGCTACTCCCTCGTTGTCCCTGTGTCTCGGTGTTCCTTCTCTCGTTGTCTTGTTTTTCGACGTCGCTCCCCCCGTCTTTCAAGTGGGCCCGCTTAGTCAGTGTTTGCCGATTCGATTGTGCCTTAACAACCACCATCCGGCTTTGATAGCCCAGTGTTTCTTCGGACACGCGCATATATATATATATATATATATACATATATATATATATATATATATATATATATATATATATATATATATATATATATATATATATATATATATATATATATATACATATATATATATATATATATACATATATATATATATATATATATATATATACATATATATACGTGAGCACATCAGCAAAAATAAAACGAGTTATGAGACATGGTGTCCGCATGTACGGGTGTATCGTTTTTGATGTCGTCGTCGTCGACTCAAGACTGTGCTGAGAGCCAGAACGGAAGTGGTAGTCAGTTTGCACCACTGGCGTTAGCGGAACAACAACAGCGTGGTCACGCTCATCTCTATCAAACACAGCAGATTGTCCGGAGACAAGTGCGATGGATGATATATATACGTATATATATATATATATATATATATATATATATATATATATGTGTATTGAGAGATATTAAGATTGAAAGTAGGTAATCGCGCGTCCGTCATACCAATACCCGGCGCCGAAATATACCGAAACGGAAAAGAGACGGAGCAGAGCTTCGTTGGGCTGGGAAAACGACCGCATTTCCCAGTCGAGTCCAAGAAACTGTGGGAACAGTTCCGTAGACAGACGAGAGCCGCCACGAGTGTTCGACGTAATCTTGGCTCTACTGGGTTGTTTGCTGCGCTCTATGGTCATCGCGTTCTTTGTGCATGTACATGTACTGTACATGTAGACATAGCACCACATCAAATATATATATGTATATAAATATATATATATATATATATATATATATATGACGTATACATATGCACTGACGTCAAACGATGAACATCAGCTTCATGAAAAAGGACACTGCTTATACTACTGGGGCTGGAGCTATAACTAGAACGTTTACCGCCGCTCCACGCCAGTGGTCGCCAGTAGTAGTAGCAGCAGCAGCATTTAGCACCAATGTAGAAATCATGAGTTTAATGAGAGAAAAAAAAAGCGCGCGAGAAAGACACAGAGACAAAACGGACAGAGACCATAGACAGAGAGTGATAGAAGGCAGGGCTAACGACCCGGCTATAAACAAGCCGGTTATTTATGTCGGTCGGTTTCTAAGCACGCAAGCCTCTCCTTTTCATGTATATCTTGGTCTATGACGATGACAGTGTGGCGTGGCCGCAATGTGTTGCCGTGTGTTGACTATCACCGCGGTCGATTAGTCTAACTGACTCGTTCGGCAGGAAGCACCAAGTGTTGGTAGTTGAGCGATGTCATATAGGCGTGCAAACAAATATTGTTGTTGTTGTTTAGCACCGCGATCCTGGCTAGCCCGTCATCTCGTCAGCTTCCCTTCTCCCTTGTTTGACGGTAGCGGCAACGGGAAAGTTGTCGATTTATTGTACTGTTGCT